>OMOT01067914.1:17168-37823 GCA_900312575.1 Acanthochaenus luetkenii | reverse complement strand
AGTCTAGGATTAGACGGATTCCCTCATTTGGTGTCAGGGCACCAGGGTGACAGAGGGACCTTTCACTCCCGTCGCCTTAATCGCCTAGAGATGGAGGACTTTGTCAAGATGGGTAATTGATAGAAATATATTTATAAGACGGTTGACTCGGTTTAAACGTTCTAATTGTAAGTTGCTAAACAGAACAGCAATTTTAACACCAAAGATGACTAAATATGACGGTAATACTGACTTAAGTGAAAACCTTCAACATCCGACGTTTTATTTGTCACTAGAACGTTCCACTACATAACCTACTTGTGAGAGAAATATTGGACCTTTTTATATTCTCTCCATCATATCATGGCACTAGTATTTGAATGAACGAAAAGAAGGTTACATTCCTAGAAAACTGACTACGCGGAGAGGAAGGACACGTGAAAACACCTCGATCATGAACTGCTCTTTTGTTAGGCCAATACACTGCAAGCCTCACCTTGACAGGAAGTACATTTCTGTTAGTTTGAGCAGACTGCCAACTTCACGTCAGCGTGTTGATTCAACTCCAGTCTCGCTCTTTACACACAGAGCAACCCTGACATTGTCTATTCATATTTAGATGATCATGGAATCATTTATTTCCCCGCCTACGAGCTGCGATGCAGTAAACATCGCTGGTGTTGACATGTAGTGGCGGTCAAACAAGAGCTTCAGTGGTGGTGTGGAAAGCCAGTTTGACACCCTGACAAAAATAGATTTGCTCTTAGCTCATTTTGTCATTTAAAGCGTGTTCTGTGGGGAAAGGGAACACGTGTCTGCAGGTCTGCACATGTCACATGTCATATTACCTAACCTCACGGCTTTAAAAGCTCTTGAATATAGTTAAATGTAGCGTTTCACGTTTCAACGTAAAGTTTTAGAGGTCGTAAACTTTTCTGTTTTCATTTTCATTTGTATTTCGATTACAACGTTGGGCTTATATTTGATTTGAAGAAGCACGGAAAAATATGTTAAATGGTCTTTACATTTTACTCGATGGAACTTGAAGACACCCTGAGGGAAACTCGCAAGCAGATATACATTATTTATCACTATGCTCTACTTGCTATTAGGAAGAAAAAACACAAACAAACACAACTACATTTGATATGAAGTACAATTCAAAGCCTACTTTTGCACTCTTAAATATTATTTGAAATAGGCTACAGTGGAGACTGTCAGGAGAGAGGTGGAGATTAAATGCTGCGAACCAGATTGATGCCAACATCGTACCTAGTATGCACCTTAGCCTTAACCTCTGGCAAATTGTATCTGGTTGAAAAGCTGAACTACAGATACACACAGGGAGAGGAGGGGGAGGAACAGCGATCACAGCTGATCAATGAGTTCTGCCTGCAGCTTTGTCTGCCTCATCAGAGGCCTGCCCGCCTGCTCTTTCTCCACTTTAGACTCTTAGTCCCATGACACAGACTGACCAGCTCTGACTGGGGGATCCCAAGGTGTTCCCAGGCCAGCGTGGAGATATAATCCCTCCACCTAGTTCTCGGTCTGCCCCGTGGTCTCCTCCCAGCTGGACGTGCCTGGAAAAGGCGATCAGGTGGCGTCCTGACAAGATGCCCGAACCACCTCAACTGGCTCCTTTTCGACGCAAAGGAGCAGCGGCTCAACTCAGAGTCTCTCACGGATGACTGAGCTTCTCCCCGTGTCCCTAAGGGAGATGCCAGCCGCCCTCCTGAGAAAACTCATCTCGGCCGCTTGTATCCGCAATCTGGTTCTTTCGGTCATGACCCCTTCATGGCCATAGGTGAGAGTAGGGACAAAGATGGACCGATAGATCGAGAGCTTTGCCTTCTGGCTCAGCTCTCTTTTCGTCACAACGGTGCGGTAAAGAGAGCGCAATACCGCTCCCGCCGATCCGATTCTCCGGCCCATCTCACGCTCCATTGTCCCCTCACTCGCGAAAACAAGACCCAGAGATACGTGAGCTCCTTCACTTGGGGTGAGGACTCATTCGCTACTCTGAGCAGGCGATCCACCGGTTTCCTGCTGAGAACCACGGCCTCTCGGATTTAGAGGCGCTGACCCTCATCAGTCAGCTCCTGCGTGATCTAAAGATGTAAATGAAACCGTGTCTGTGAGATCAATCATCGGCACGTCTTCATCCATAGAGTGGCTAATGTTGCACTCGGTGATATTAGAAGTTAATGGGGTGATCATTTCAGAATAGGAGACATTTTCCTTCTCCATATGGATTTCCCATTTCGGTCAACTACAGAGGTGAACAGCGCTCGCACACGTGTCCTACATCTGATTACATCTGAAGTCTAAACGATGATACAGTGTAACTGCAAAGTTGCTTTAGTCATATCGATTATTCAGACAAACAATATCATTCTGTAAACGATCTCTTTGTCTCTCGGAGACGTCGTCTTCGTCTTCTTCTTCATGAGCTTGCCGGGTTAAATAAAACATTGAACAAATATGAATAACAACAGCAGATGATATTTCAGCAACGCTTCAACCCACGGTTACTCTACTAGAAAGAGAGCTGCAGCCGAGTTGACCGGCTGCACTGTCACTGGTTTAATTAGCAGTGTGCCAGTCGAGGCCGCGGACAGTTCAGCGCTCGGGGACGGCACAAAGGGCAGCATGGATCATTGTGAGAGAGGGTTCGAGTTCATTGAAGCTGACAGAGAGCAGTTAGCTAAAGTTTTGCCCATTGTGCGACTAGATTGATCCGGTCCTGTAATTACTGAAGGCTGTAGAAGATCCAGGCTTGCCAGCCCAGTCTACCCACTTTCACTGTGACACTACAGTCACCATCTCCAGAACTAATTTGCTCTCTGTTGCAACATGCCTCCCAAAGTCCAAGAATGCTACTGCATGACAGCTTCATTGAAACCTCTTATTCAGTTAAGCATGAATTGGAAATAGATCTTCACTGAGTTAAATATCGAGATCATTTTAAAAGGGTTCGTCTGTTTTAGCCCTCTTCAAAGGATATCAAAAGTACAACTTCTCTGAAAGGCATTTGGGAAGGGGAAGGGGCGTTACCATGTCTTAATGCTGAACGGAGCTGGTGTATGCCTCTCTTGTCACCAGGTATGTTAGCATGTGATGCTAATGGGGCGTGTTTCCGCCCCGGGAGGAATGTGTAAATACTACGCCGCCCCAGCACTGAGGGAGAGTCATGGGGTAAAAGCGTCCCAGCCCTGAAGGCTTAACACCCAATGCAATCAAATATGAGTCACATGCTTCATCGTTTCAGTGCCGGTTGGGGCAAACCTTTGTTTTCAGCGGCGAATAAGGACAGTGCCTCAGTAACAAGGCGGAAAGAAACACTCCGTGGTATTTAATACAATGTCCACCCTGTTTTAGGGCTTCTGGTCGTGCCACACATGCCATGGCTCATGGCTCATCAATCTTGACTCTATTGAGCCAGAGCGATGTCATGCAAAGCTACTGTGGTATCTCTGTGGGAATGATACAGTGCTGTGGCCTGGCCTTGACAGGGGTGTAATTGGCTTGTTCTGCTCCATAACGTCTTCCTATAGGCCTCAACACAGTGCAGCGGTGCAACTGCTGACTTGCCCAGAGTCACGAGGAACTCCAAAGTAGGCTAATATGAGAAGTCTTTCAATGGGTCGATTATTCATTTACGCAGGCCAGGAAATGTGTGTTTGGGAAGGACGATGATTCATTCAACTTTTCACGCATCCTCTCTTTGAGTAGTGCAGCTTTCCTCTGACGTAGGCGGTACTCCTTTCGCTCTGCTATAGTGTCCTATGCTCGTGTCATCTGGATGCCCCGACGCACCCTCACCTCACCAGCATCATCAGCGCTCTGCTCTACCGCCTCTTCCCTCTTTTTCCTCATCTTCCACCAGCCCCCAGTCTCTTATGCTGTCTGGGAAAAACCACAGAAAGTGGATAAAGATGTAATTTGTGTAGGGGGGCAGAGTTTAGTGGCAGGAACAGGGAATGATGGATGCGATCTGAGACAGCAGAGATACGTTCTGTCCGCAAAGGGGTAATCTAGAGTAGCAACAACATTTCTCTCCATTAAGAACAAAATAAATTGACCTCTGTCCATTGTGTGTGCAGCTGATTGGAGGAATGTCTAAAGAGGCACTTTGGCTGCGGCGATGGGGTCTCTTAAAGGGGTAAATGGCGGCGGGCGGCGTTTGTGCCTCAATGTTGTGTGTAAGCCTGGCACTTTAGGCAGCTGGGGCTTTGTGTTTGCGTCTCAGTGCGAGGGCGTATCTGTATCTGAATGGGACTGCTGCCATGGATGGCTGATGAATGACTGTGTGTTCATTACCATCCCCATCCGTCGGTCCCGTCACAGAGACATTCACAGTCCCCCGCAGGTGTCCAAAGGGGCTGCACAGGCATCCTGAGTCGAGATCCGGGAGGAAGGGGACTTCGCCGTCCATCCATTTCTGACTACAGCGGTGGTCGGCGAGCTGCACAGAGAGGGATTCTGTTTAGCTGAGTGAAAAGCCCTCGGGCCTCTCGCTCTGTACTCGGGGTGTGTGAAGGCCTCTTAGAGCTGCGCTGTCAGCTGGTGTGCTGGGGGTGACAGAGCTGGAAACGGCCCAGTACACTTTGACACTTCAATGCATAGAAGCAGCCACTGACTCAGAGAAGCAGGACACGTGCGTAGACAAAGTGCCCTAAGACACAGCCGCCTGTGTCTGGGGAAAAGAACAATCAATACCCTATCTATGTAGGTTTGCCTAATCGTGTCTATATGCCTGCACAGTTGCACAGTACCTGCAAAGTCAAGAAACACAGCAGCCAGGGTATTGTGATGTGGTGCCTGTAAGTGCCCACTCTTATGTTATTTCTGGAGCGGTGACTGGTAAGGGGGACGGTGAGTTGCTGAATGTTCAGGAATAGGACCGCGCACGTCATCACACGCGTGGACTTTGAAACAGGCGATCGTGCGAGACGTCATCGATCTCTCAAGTTTAAGTGATCAGTTGCAAATGCGGTTCGTTGCGAGTGAGAACGCAATCCAAACCAACCACAGGAAACGACCCCAAAAGGCAAGGTTTTATGGGTATGAGAGAGATGTTGACAGCTGATAGCCAGAAGGTACTCATGTTTGGAAATACTAGCATAACCAAATGAACTGAGGGCAAACTGCAGTCTGGACTTGGTGCTTATATTCACCTATTTCTTTATGTACTCTTGACTGGTATGAACACCAGAGATTTACGGCAAAGAGTGCAGACAAGTCCATCATGCATCAAGTTACAGGGACTGGAATCAGATTTGTTTTGCCACCAAAAACCTTGTGGAATTTACCAAAACTCCAATGGACCAATAAACAAGCTACTTGTGAGTCCATGTGACTTTTGTTTTCAAGCCCTGGTTCCCTTGTAATCTAATGAACTAAATACAGAAATGCAACAAAGTAAACTTTTCCTCGATGGTTCAGACTAAAGAAAACAGACTATTGGTGTGATCTGAGACTAAGTCGGTATTGCTTGTTCGCCAAGGAACCGTTGTTACTTTGACCAAAAAAACCACATTTGTTTATGTCGTACATGGCATGATATGATGATATGATAAGTGCTGCTGAAACTGGTGAAGTCATCCATCTGCTTAACGTGACGCCACTCTTTTTCTCATTTGGGAATTTTGTATGAAACCCTTGTTCTCTAAGTATCTCCGTCCCAGAGACGGAAAGATGTATGTTTAGTTGGCTCTTTTCGGGATAATGTAATTGTGGAGGGTTTCCTGAGAGGCTTTAGAGATCCAGCTGTGATGATGACATTGCTGAGAGAAAGTGCTCTGACCATTTCCCACAGCTGCAGAGGTTCACCAGCAGGACAAGTAAGACGTTATTATGAGACTCCAATTGTGACAGCTGTTTAAGTGAACGTAGAGAATATAGAGAATAGGCGCTTGTGTTGGGATGAAATTCACACTTCACAAAAGATAGAGGGCACTTCAAATTCTTAGGTGGATTTTCTACATTGAAATGTGAGTTTATCAGTGACAGCCAATTCCCTGAATACGTTTTCGAGTGACTCTTTAAAGTAACTTATGTGATTTTATTTGATTCACAAATGTCGGAAGTTCAATCAACTGCAGAATTACACTCCAATATGTCCCTAATTCTCAGACTTCTCAACCCTCCTCCGTTTGATTTCCCCATGAATCACGACTGTCTGTCCAAATCAGTCCGTGACCATAGTGTCCTTCCTCTACTGAGCTTAATTACGTGGTTGGGGAAATAATGCGAAAGTTTCGACAAAGCCAATCTGTGTCCTACCTGTTTTGCTAATGACTCGGCTTCAACACACGTGAAACACTTTTGACTAGATTAGTTTGCAAATGAAATAATCAATGAAAAACTAATCTCATCATTGGATTTTGTCATTTGTAAATATAAAGACATAAATCATGGCAATTTTGCAAAGCAGACCCACTGTAGGTCATTAGTCTAAGCATTGGGTCTTCAGCTTTGGGATTTGAGACTTGAGCAGTTCAACCACCCGTTTTTATCTGACAGCCTGCTTGGCTTGTATTTAGATGGCCGTGGCATAGTGGCATTATGAGGTTCTTCTTTATCATGTTGGGGTATGGGAGTTGACCTATACTGCTGTTGGGTATGAATTCTTTTTTTTTTTGTAGCCCGAATCAAATTAATTCAACAAATGACTATTAAACGACGGCACGTTGGTTAAAATAATCTGACCTCCGATCTCTAGTTGTAACGGCAGTGTGCAGCAGCCTATAGACTTGCCTCAACTTGTCCGCCACTATAAGCTATGAGCTCCTTTTTAAGCAGATCTACCAGCCCTGTGGGCCAAACAAAGAAGGAAAACATTCCAGCTATGCAGCAGAGCACCTTGCCCCTCACACAGCGAGCATGCTGGGACCGAGCCGCCAAACCCCAGCCCTGTTGCTAGAGCTTAGCCAACTGGCCCACATCGGAAAGCATGGCCAGTGCCTACACGTGCATGGGTATGCATGCTATGTGAAACGGCTTAAGATAAAGGTGTGTTTATCTTCACACATCTATGTTCTCAGCCCACACCGCTGCACCACAACATGTGTGATCTACTGGAGCCCCTCCAGAAGAGACCAGAGGTTTATGCCCCCAACAGTCAGTGTTGAGAGTGTTTCTCCCGCACACTGCACATAGAACGACTGTGCCGTTACTGTACAATCGGTGTTTGGTGTAGATTGGCAGATTACCATGAATGACCATTTTAAGGTTGAGCAGCAGACATGGAACCAGATTAAAACCATTCCTGTGCTCAGTCTGGCCACATCTGCGCTCTGCTCCCTATTGTGCTAATTGACTTCCCCCAATCTGTTGTATACAGGTCACTGCACCAGCTAGAGCGCTGACAGCCGCACTGTACACATGCACATGCACATGCATCTTGCAACACACACATGTTCAAACTCCCACAGATATTATGCCGGCAGAATGTATATTTTTGTATTCATGTCAAAATGTTCTATTCCAAATCAGGGTGTTAACTGTCCTGCACCGTCAGGCCCACATTTATTACGTCCGTTTGCATTTTCCAAATTAGGAAATGAATATGGAAATAGAAAATGTGCCACGTAATGACTCTGATGATGCAGCAACTTCTTGTGATTATTTCATTTTCATTTGAGTCAAACTGATGATTACAACTGAAGTAATGTAATGTAACCTAACCTATACTTGTTCTACGCGTGAACTCATTGTGCACGCTGGAGCAAAGAGTAAGGAAACCGCTGTTACACAATTAAGGTTGTCAGCTTGTTGTGTTCTATGGCCACAAGCACCCAGTAATTACCAATTTAAGAACGTAAACACACCGATCCAGTAGTATTTCCACTTTATCACCCATGTCAACTTCGTGTAAAAATGCTATTGAGACGTGCCGGCAGAGGGCTTGTTAATATTAGGGAACTGTCGTTGGTGGCGGGCAGCTGAGTGACCATTGCTGTGGTTGCTGAGCTGACAGCCAGGCATGTGAGGAATCTGTGTCTGAGGTCTGAAAGGAGAGCAGCTGGGAGTGAAGCAGAGGAGCCAGTGAGCGAGGGGAAGCCGTCGGCTCGGTGCCGAGGCACCTGTCTCAGTGAAAGGCTCCTCTGTGGAGCAGGACAGGTGTCGGCAGAGCGGTTGAGCTCTTCACGTTTAGCACACACACGATGAATTATAGTCATTTATCAATGGCGCCCCATCAACATTAAGTCATTGCCCATTTGGCCTTCCTTCCTGCCAGGCTCAGCAGATCTGGTCCGTTTACTGTGGTGGTCCTCTAACCAAACAGCTCAGGGTCTCTCTCACTGACTCCCCTGTGTGGTGTCTCAGGGTCTCTCTCACTGACTCCCCTGTGTGGTGTCTCAGGGTCTCTCTCCCTGACTCCCCTGTGTGGTGTCTCAGGGTCTCTCTCCCTGACTCCCCTGTGTGGTGTCTCAGGGTCTCTCTCCCTGACTCCCCTGTGTGGTGTCTCAGGGTCTCTCTCACTGACTCCCCTGTGTGGTGTCTCAGGGTCTCTCTCACTGACTCCCCTGTGTGGTGTCTCAGGGTCTCTCTCACTGACTCCCCTGTGTGGTGTCTCAGGGTCTCTCTCACTGACTCCCCTGTGTGGTGTCTCAGGGTCTCTCTCACTGACTCCCCTGTGTGGTGTCTCAGGGTCTCTCTCCCTGACTCCCCTGTGTGGTGTCTCAGGGTCTCTCTCCCTGACTCCCCTGTGTGGTGTCTCAGGGTCTCTCTCACTGACTCCCCTGTGTGGTGTCTCAGGGTCTCTCTCACTGACTCCCCTGTGTGGTGTCTCAGGGTCTCCCTCACAGCTCATTGTCAGATATGTTAACGCTCAGGATCCTCGTCTTTCTCCCCCTGCACAGACAAGCTATCGATCCCACGAAAGAACCATGCGAAGGAAGTCACTATGTCATCTGCATGTCCAGATGCATCATTCAGTCAGCTCGTTCGGGATGAGGGGGGCGTTTGTCTTGCAGCCTTTCTCAGCTCATCAACCCTGGAAGTGGCATGTGATTGGCTGCTTGTGGTGGTACATCGATCAGGCCTCATAGAGCAGCAATGCAGCTGAGGCGTTTTGAAACAAAGGATGCGATTTGACGTCACCACCTCTCCTCGTTAAACAAAGAAATTGCATCCTCAGAAAGAGAAGTGTGCGACTGCATGAGCCACAGCTCGAAGCTGAATCACGATAGTGTTTCTCAGGCAGGGCAGAGCGTGTAGAGGCCAAGGACTGTGATTGTTTTTCCATGTATTCTTCAGATTCAGACTGATAAGGAAGACGGGAGCCACAGCATGTCTGAGACATGATTATATCGCCTGATTATAAGAGCAGTGAGCGTTGGTTGTTTTTGTGTGTGAGTGTGTGTGTGTTCCAGCAGCTAGACCCCAGCTCACTGTCTGCCAACTGCTCTCTCTCTCTCTCTCTCTCTCTCTCCCTCTCTCTCTCACACACACAAAAACCTCACCTTCCCTCACGGTTACCATGGACACAAAAGCACAGGACCTAAAATTGTCACTGCCAGTGATGTGCACACCTCATAGACCTGAATCAGCTTACTGACAAATCAGGAAAAGGAGCTTTTCCACTGGCAGTTCTATGGAAATGCAAATGTGACGGGAACTGAAATTCTCATTCTATATAGTGCCGTTTTCCTTTAGATGTCTCAGAGGAAAGTGTCTTATTTGAATACGTTTTGAAGAGGCTGTGAGGACGGTTTGCAGTTGTTCTGCCTGTGACTCACGGCACCTAAGACTCATGTTTGTGTTCCCTGCAATCTGCTACGATAACTGTGATTCATGCGGAGGCGGGTCACAGACTTTGACATGGGAAAATCATCAAACATCCTCCCTCCACTTCGCACCGTCTTCAGTTTACCGCGACCTCAGACACTCCCTGGCAAAGTGACACAGAACTTATTGCGCTGATGTGCTAATCAGTTCCAAGGCATTTAGAAACAATCAATCGGGTCGAGTCATATTTTAGGCCATTTTTATTATCGAAATCCTGTAGGATTGAAGTAACTCTCCTCCGCCTCTCGCTAATTAATGGACATGCCACAGAGGGTATCACACATTTTGCCAAAGGTGTTCCTGTGGGATCGGACTAAAAATAACACGGCAAAGCCGATAATGGTTTACCCACACCTGCTATCTCACCTGCTAGGTCAGCTCAAGAGGCACGGTGCACTTATCTATGAAGGGAAGAAAAGACATCTGGATAACGACTGCTGTTCTTTTTGGCGGTAACCAGCATTTTGACAAGAGATCCCGTTCAAAGCACCGAACCAGGGCATTGCATCGGCAGTGACCTGCTAAAGAGGAACAATGGGGATCTCCCGTTTCTCCAACGGTGCACACAGAGCACACACAAATACGACACGCAATCAAGTTCGTTTGAAGTTCGTTTATTTATATGGCCCTTTATCACACGCGCGTCTCAACGGACAATGAAGCGCTCCGGCCTTTACACCGAGAGGACAGATGGAACGGTTGTTATTGCCTGTGGAATAGCGGAAAACATGAACACAAGATCATTTCTTTATAATTTGGCTCCTAATTAGCATGCGGTTGTTTACAACCATGTAACACAGATATAGATTCAATTGGAAGTGTGATCGATTGATGAACGTAGCTTTCGACTGCGGATTTGGGTATTTTCTCTCTTATTTCTGTGTGCAGGGTGAGCAGGTGCAGGCTAATTAAAAGGTGTGTTGACCATAAGATATGATTGGCTGGAGGGATTATCTGGACAGCCCACCTGCTGCTGTCGGTCAGGATGGAGGGGAGAGGCAATGTAGAAACAATAATCTGCCTTTGGTGCAGCTGCTTCCTTGATTTCTACAATGCAAACATGGACCTGCTATGGGCCGCTACTGCGTGACTGATTTTAATTGATGGGTGATGGGAGCAATGTTTCAATGTGTCCCGAGGGGCCCTGGTCTCCATGCATTATAAACAGAAGGCTGCCTTGTCTGCCACGGGCCTTGGCATTGAGAGCAGCTCAAATAATAGACTCTACAAAGGGGCGTTCCGAACCAGAGAAGAAGACAAAATGACTATAGAACGTGATTTATGAGGTGAGCAGGTAAATCGGGATGGAGCTAACGGGCTCACCCGTCCCTCTTCCCGTGCCAACGAGCTCACGTTTCTACGCTGAAACTCGACCTAAGTGGCTTCTGATTGATGTGTCAGTGTGTGGAGAGGAATTCACTTGAAAAAGAAACCGTCCTTCCTGGCTTCTGGGAGAAATGGATCTCGGCGGTTTTAAAACTCATGAAACAAACCCCACAGAGAGCAGAAGGAGGTCACTACGCAGGAACAACGTGCTGCTAGAACCAGCTAACTAGCCATCGGCGTGTTCATCTTCGCTCTTCTCTGTGACTGTCTTGCTCGGTTTAAGTCACGCTGAAATACACACTGCTTAATTTAGCAGATTATTAAATTAGTCTACTTGGCCTCATACATGGCGTCTTAACAGGTTAAACAAATGTGAAATCGTATTTTAAATCTTTATGACTTTTACTGATTCCCACTCCTATACATTTGTTTTAATGGAGAGTCTTGATCCAGTGTTGACTGATGGATCTCTCTTATTTCAAGGTTTCACCACTGCTTTAGATGTTAGAGCAGAAACCTTCCTGGCTTTGTTGTCCAAGTCTTGTGTGAGGTCCTGCATGTAAGGACTATGTATGTAAAGAAACGGATTCCTCGGCTAGTATCCAAACTGGTCAGAGAAAGTGTGTCAAGAATGAAATCCTTGATCTGTGACTGAAATAGCAGCCATTAATATAGTAAATTCAAAGCTGAAGATAACAGAAAATGCCCTCAAGACCAAACGCCTGCAAAATTCATGTTTCCGTTTTTTCGAATGATGCACCTTATTATCAAAGTACTCGCGCGGTGATTTAAAATGCACGGCAACCAGTCTACATTTATTTTGACGGACAGTTTGTACAATCGCCTGATGCGCGCTACTGCCTCCACACTCCGTACTGCGGCATGCTGTGCTTCTTGACGACAGCGACTCCAATAGCCGATTCATTAAACGCCGCTTGAAGGGAAATGAGATGACTGCGTCTAGTACCGTTCTTCACATGCCATGTGCGTACAGCAGGCAGCGACCAAGAGTTCTCCTTTTTTTAATAGGTCAGGCGATGCCATGGCGATCTCAAAGCCCCTCGGTCCAGTGGCGGCATTCCACTGGGTTAGCGTGGCAGCACCGCAGCCCCTCAAAGCCCGGCGGCGTCACTGCAGGTCGCCCTTTTGAGCAGAGATCTGCCCTCCGAAGCCTGAAATTAGATCGGCCATCTGTAATAAAAACAGGCAATATTCACTCGCGTCTGAGAAATGTATTGTATGTAGCTACTCCCATTCGGGTTCTGAACCACATGTAATTATGCTCTTGTTCGTTATTGTTTGCATTCGAATCTTTGCAAACGTGTGAGCATTGTGTGACAATGGGTGGGAAAGCGGAGTGTGGGGTGTTTCACACCTCCGCTGCCTTGACGGTCCTTCTTTCTCGGCACTCCTTCTCACATGTGCCACATGTTAAAGTTCAGGACTTTCATTGGTCCTCGCGGGTAGTCCTCCAACGTCCTCGCCCCTCCACACCCACCCTTCAACCAGATCAAAGCATCTCCGTCCAAGCCCTCCTTTCATGTCAGCAGTGCAGGCCCCTAGTGCACGTGTGCCTGTGTCTCCTTTTTCCGTCTGTACTATGTTATCCCTGTGGTGGACTGGCGATCTGTCCAGGGTGTTTCCCTGCCTTCTGCCCCGATGCATGCTGGGATAGGCTCCAGCCCCCTGTGACTCTGAATAGGAGTCGTGCACAGCTCAGCTCCTGGTAGAATTGATGGGACTTCTTTAGGAGGAAGTCCAAAGAAACTATAAAATGTGAGTATGTGATGGTTATAAAGTCAACCTAAAGACACCGAGTCAGTAAATGAGGTGTGCTAAAAAGCGCCGGATTAGCAGTTCATGTTGTAAAGACTGTTGTCATGGCCCAGTCACACTGATGGAAGGAGACAGTGCGAGGGATTATGAACACTTGTAAGCGCCGTCTCCCCTCCTCGCACACTTAAGGATGGATTATGGCATCTCAGTCTGCAGATGGCTGCACCCCTCCCTCCATCTATTCCTCCATCCTTCCTCTCCTCCTTCCTCTCTCGTTTGTGGTGCTGGCTTGTCTTCTGGCAGGTGGCTCCTTCCCTTTAGGGAGTCGCGCACGGTTCGCTCTGACGGCAGCGCGTCCAAGCTGCATCTCTGGTGTTTTGATGAGTCATCGTCTTAATTGCTGGCAAATTCTAACAGATTGATTGCCTGATATCACCTCGTGAGCCACCCTGAGACACTTTATAATCACGCAGGCAAAGCTCCTGTGGCCCGGAAGTGTAGGTCTGCATTCAAGAGAGCAGAAGCACTAACTGAGTTTTCATCCGGGAAATACAACAACAACTGCTAATGTAATAACTTCACCTTAACATGATAAACCATTAATGTAATAAAAATATGCAGTTAATAGTGTAATAATCCTGTTAATGTAATACACATCCTACTAATGTGATCAAAGTTACCTAGCGTTAATAACTCCCCCCTCCTTTTAATGTAATGATTATTTCATTATTAGGTTTTATTACTTTAACAGGAAGGTTGACATTTTTGAGATATAAGCTGTGTACAATGATCCCTAAAGACTTATACACATATTTATCCTGTTTCAGATGTAGCACCATAGTTGGTAACCACATTTGTGAATGGGTGTCAGTTGTGTGTTGAATTTGCACTATTATATTATCAGTTCAGCTATTATATTTCTCTGCCTTCTCTATAATGTAATAATTACTACGTTATCAGGATTATTACTTTATCAACTGCAAATTGTTATTACGTTAATGGTCTATTATGTTAATGGTCTATTATGTTAATGGTAAGTTATTACATTAACAGTTGTAACATGTCGTATTTTGGTTTAGTAGCTTGTCTCTCATTTACACTCACAGAACAAAGCTACTCTGCGTGTGGTTTGTTGGGCTGAAACATAAATAAGCTTATTAGGCCTTAAGAGGCCTTGGGAAATATACCTTACCATTATTACTCTTTATCTGCTGCCAGGGCTTGAAACAAAGCTGACATTAAAAAAATAAACTAATGTATATTTTGTTAACCTTTTGAATACTTTAGAACTGTGTGAATCAGCTCACAGATGGCCTGTGCTCACAAATGTCAGTCAGCACAGTGAGGCCTCGGAGAACTGCAAGGAAAAATGTATTACATAATCTATGACTGCATGAGCAAGGATGGCCTTAGGTGTCCCGGTAGACTTGATCTGCACTGTTTTCCTGGTCACAAAAAGAGTGAGAAAGATATCAGTATCAAAATCCATTTCCTTTTGTTCACAGTTTGTGGACAGCTCAACGTAGATTGTAGTAAACCATCCTCCGATGGTTTTATACATTTTTCTATCTTTGTCCACCGTTTTTTCCCAGTGAGTGTGTTACATGGGGTGCAGGAGATGAAGCCAGGGAAACGGTGCCAGACATCCACCCACCCACATACGTGTCCTCGTAGTAGCCTCTTTCTTGCACTTGCATCATTTTTGCCTCCTTTGGCAAAGCACAGTAAAAAAAATAACTAATAAAAATCCTGGATGAGGAAGCAAAAAATGGTGCTAAACTATATTTAAGAATGTGCTCGATTTATTTGGACGTGTAATAACCATGGAACACTATTTCATTCTTCACCTGTTGTTTTCTTATGGTTGTCTGACATTTAGTCAAATGTAATTTCTCTCCTGTTGATGACCATGACCTACACACTGTCAACCATTGTTACTTCGTATGAAACAGCTGCCTGTGGTCCTCAGTGACCAGCAGTGGTAAGTCAGATGAGATTTCACAGGCATATTCTGGACGATCGTGCACCTCAGGCCTGTTTCTACCAAACTCAACGGCCAGGTTCCTGTGAACCGTACAAATGAAGTTGAAGGACTACGCTGACTTTTGGGGAGTTTGACCCATTGGTCACCTCAGCCAATATGTGACAAAAGGACTGGCACCAAAATCATCTCTGTGGGTAGATAGCTGCACATGCTAACGCTTTAGCATACGGTATGTTAAGTAATTGTAGTGAGAAAATGAGAACTTGTAGCAGCTCTAAGGCTGGATGGACAAATAAACTCTTTGGAACTACTTTCAACAGCAGAAGATCTCTCTTCCTGTGAGACTTTGAGCGTAATTTGTTTTGTTTACACAGGAAGTGAGCAAAGTTCGCCAGGCAGATAACGTTTTTGCTCTGTTGATTTGCTAATGGACTTCACTCACGATGAAGATCGAGATTTTGTTTTCAGAAGTCATGAATCTACAGGCCGTAGAATAAAAACCAATACCAGTGTTTTACTTAACGTACGCACCGGACAGCGCTATCTGCTAGACACACAGAGGTGATTTTGGTGCCAATCTTCTCGTCAGGTATTGGATAAGGTGACCAATGGGCCAAGCTCGCAAAGAGTCAAGAGTCGACCTTTAACATAAATACACTCTTAGCCTGATCAAACACCTTGTTTCAGTGCATAAGAAGGTGACCAGACATGAGTGTTGCCTTCATATTATGAGTGGCCAAGGAGAATGTCATCACAAAGGTCAGAAGGCTTATGCACAACATAATCCTTGGCAAACCGCAGCTAATCTTGTAGGTATTAAACCTCACACAAGGAGCTGTCATAGCATCCGCAGTGAATATCCCGCACGGGTCGCCTGTAAGGGAGGAGTCAGTCAAACCCGTGTGCTAGCGTGTCATCACACTCTGGGAAAGTAGAAGCTGCTCCTCCCTTTTGAGACAAATGAGAGGGCTGCGGTGAGCGTGTCTACGGCCCGGCTGAAAGCCAAGTCAGCCGAGGGGGAAGGCAGCTCTGCCCTCATGGTGTATCAGGTTCCACGGGTGGGAACACCACCCAGCGTCTGCCCTGTCAGTCGACCTCATTATGGGGACACCTCAGTCAGCGCTGGCTGCATACATGAGGGCGTTACTCCGGCTAGTCATGAGGATGAGGGGTAGAACTGCTCTATGCCCTAAGATCTAGTCACATAATTAGGTTGTGCTGATAATTGAATGCTGTATAGTTTCAAGCAGCAACATGAGTTCATCATTAAACACTCCTTCGGGATACTAATAGACATCTTGTGTATTGATGAAGCTGTAACAACAGCTTGAAATGTACTTGGAGGGGCAGACCACTTCGTTCAAGTCCTGCACTATACTTCCCTTACTGTTTCAAATGTAATGATACTTTCATAATGTGTGATGTGAACGATATCATCATAAACACTGTTAGAAAACGGTTATTGGTGATGTACCTTGCATTTCTGGGTCCATTTTATTGTTTGGTGGTGTATTTTTCTTATTCTCGTGGATAACTGGTCAAACGTAGATGCACGTAGATCACACGGGCAGAAATCCATCGTAGAAGGAGGCAGAGATACCAATTCATCCACCGACAGTAGCCTCAATAGACCATAATGCAATGCAGCCACAAGACTTGAAAGGGGTGCAACTCCTTTTTCTCAACTGGAAAACTCTTGCTAGGCTATCGCTATCGCTCTCACCACCTACATGTAATGAATGCACCAAGTGAGGCCTGTTCTCTGGGGGTTGTCAAAAGGCTTTCTGGGAAATGTAGGAAATCACTAACTGAAGACGAAATAGACTGGGCTGGTTCGGGGAAAGTGGGTACACCAAAGAAAAAAGGAAATTACACTTCACAGAATAACTCATAGAATGCATTGAATATCATAGATTGATATATAACAGTGAAGACTATCCAAGTGTAGACTTTTCCTTTAATGTTGAGGTCATGTACTGCAAAAAAAACAAAAAACGGTACCCATTACTGTTCAAACTAGAAAGCTTGGAAGAAGAAACACATGACAACACACTCACACACACACACATTTACACAAAAACTGACGGATTTGGGGGATTATAGGAACTCCATCTGAGATGAAACAAAACGTTTTCTCCCAACTTCCTCAGAGCAGAAGCAGGGAATTGGGATCAGCTGGGAGACTGAAAAGCCAGGAAGCCTGCATGGGGCTGGTGACATTTATGGTTTTATTTGTGTATGAAAGTTAATCCAGCTTTTTACTTGAAAAGAAAAGGGGGTTTGGCATGAGGATGAACGTAAAACCCTGTGGTAAGCTCCAGCAGGAGATAAGCAAGCCCACCAGGCAGCGCGGTCAAGGCCCCCGATGCTATCTGAGTCCATGAGAAAATACCTCTTCTGACCCGGGTCTGTTTAGAGTGTTAATGTGCCACAGACTTCTGCTCTCCAAAGCCCTCATGCTTTTGATTGAGTTTGTTTAGTGTGTCTCCACAGCCCTGCCCCGCTACAATCGCAAACAAAGGGGGCGTTTGTTTAGTAGTCCCTCTGTTGGTCTATATCGAGCGGGTTTCAAGGTTGCTCTCTGGTCAGTGGCCTTAGTTTGCGAGGAGGCAGAACTCCCGCTCTGTGTGGCCCGCAGGCTGGTTGCCGTCGCTCGAAAAGGCTCTGCTCCGTTTCCGCACCGGCGAGATTAAACCTGGGGGATTTGTCCTTCTCACGCCGTCTGCCTGTCAGCAGCCGTGTGCAGAGTGAGCATATTGTGACGGCTGTCCTCGTCGGTATCGCTGGATGAACAGGTGATGGCTGTTTAATCTGCGCCCGAAAGACGACTTGAGGGAAGAGAAGGGGCGATTGTAGGGGAGGTGGAGAAGGGGCCCGGAGCTCCAGGGTCCACGGGAGTGATGGGCTCCACCAGTGGACGCATGTCACTCGCAGAGGGGAAATGCTCCTCATTAGTGCACTGGAGAAGTTAGACATTATGATGGTTGCCCCTGTTTGCTGGTGAGCGTGAGGTGATTTGAGCGTTTCGACGTGGGGCCACCTCAGGCCTGGATCTCATGGTCTGCCTGTGGGGGGGACAGGGGAGAGCGATCCAGTCCCGTTCCCCTGCCACGTCCCAACACGACATTGAAACACCTGTTCATCGTGTTCTCACCCTGGATATTCATTGACTAGGCTGAGAACTGTGGTCAAAGCACTATCTCAGCGCCAAGTATCGCAGGCAAACGTTTGCGTGAAACTGTTGTTGTTTCGAAAAGAGGCTGGGTCTTCGTGAGGTGGCCAGAAATGGTGCACGTTTTTTTCCCCCGTCTTCTTCCCTTTGTCAGTGTAACATTAACGTTCATCCTCTCACTGAAGTGATTCAAGCGAGGCCTCGAGTCAAAGGTTGTGATGTGTGATCATTTTGTGTCGTGCCGCTCGCTCGTCTCCTCTCTATAAGGAAGCCTTCAAATAGTCATGGAAACTGTTAGACGGGGATGGAATCGAATAGGAATTGTTGTTACGACGTTGGCCGAACCTTTCACTGCTAATGTGCTGTCACAAAGAGGCAATGAGCTCGGGCGACAGAGTCGAGTGGCATTATCGGCAGTGGGCCAAAACACATGAATGTGTGGCTGCAGGACTTTCTCCACAACCAGGCAGGGAATTGTCCTGACAGTCTGTGACTAGGCTCTTCTCGCCTGTCTGTCTGCCTCTCGGTGCGTCGGACAAGGGGCCAGAGCTGGAACGGGGCCGCTGGCTGTGCCCTGCCTGTGCTTACGTCGCCCCGGTCCAGAACCGAGAGCATGTCGCTTCCCATTTCCTCTCACTGTATTGGTTCTCGCACCTCTACACAGCCCATAGCTGTGAAACCCGTCCCGAACGCGGGTCTCCATGGAATGAGACGAGTAAATGATTTCGCCCCACCTATGAGACGCTCCGCTGACGAGGCTTTCCTAGCCGCTAATCGATTGACCCTCTTTTATAGTCCGGTGTGGCTTGTTAATTGGTCTCCAGCTCTCTGCTGACACACTGACCCTAATGGAGGAGAATTACTGCTGTCTCGTCATGCATTAACCCCCCCCTTCATCAGCCCCTTCCCCCATAAGCACATTCCCTGGTTTAATAGCAGCTGTGTAGACGGGGCGGAGAAGTGCACATACACTCGTGTCCTGTCACATGTCCCTATGCCTCTGGGGGCCATGGTCAGGTGACACTGCAGCCAACCAAATTAAAGCGCCGGGGGACAAACAGTGTGTGCACGTTGTTGTCCCTTAATTCGTTTAAATGTAATTTAGGGATGGTTAGGGTTATGAGAAGTCTCTTCATTAAAAGTGGCCTGTTCATGTCCTTCACACGGTAGGTCAGCTCTGCTTCAGGGCTTGTGACATGTTCTCAAGACAGACACTCCCACAGAGAAAACAAAGGACAGCGAGTCAGATACATAGGAACTGGGGAGAGCATGGTGCGTGATTAGGCATCAACTCCTTCCAGATTAAAATATGCAATGAATGGTTCCCAGAAAAGTTGTTGTTTGGTTTTGGATGGTAGTGATAGGATTAAAGATTGTCGAACATTAGAGATATCCACTGTGAAAGAGAGATTTTAGAGAGAGAGAGAGGTTTTTTTTATCTTTCCAGTTGAGTAATATCACTTTTTTTGCAATGGTTAGTGAAAGTACGTATTAATTTGCTGGTATATTTGAGGGTTTTGAGCTTGCTGAGGTCTCCAATAAGGCACAATGCAGTCGAGTGGAACGCTCTGGCCAAGGATCCTGGATCAAGTTGATCAAAATTGTGATCCATATCAGCACACAACAGTGTCTGTTTAAAAGGGCTCTATATATTTTGGATAATATTTTATTTTTGTTCTGTGATACATCTGACAGGACAGCAATGAGGTAATTCCATGGGGGCATGATATTTTAGATTTAATGGGTTGTAGGGCTTGTGACTTTTAAACAAAACACATTTCTGTACAGTTCTGTTATTGTAGTCTCTAGCAACGGAAGCGTCCCTAGAAAAAAGAATATATATATACCAAAGGAAGAATGCCACCATTACTATGAACCTCAAAGTTGTCAGTATGGTAGACCTGAATGAAACTGGTCTACCGTGGCAACGTTTTGATCCTATACTTAGTGAAACACAGAAACAGCATGTATAGTATATCTCTCCAGCTACTTTTGAACCTTTCCTCCAGATCCTCCTGATCTCTGATCCAGAACAGCAGGGGGCCTCCAGACGATCACAACACCACCGACATCGCATTACGGCATTTCAGGAGATTAGCCACTGATGGCCTTTTTTCTTTTTTCTTTAAGTAATCTTTGTGTGGCTCGATGGGTTTGCTGTGCAGCTGCGAGCCCAGATTTAGCTTAGCAGCTCAACCCCCGGTCGCTGCTGCCTCACCTCCATTATTTACAACTGTGAATATTTCATGATGACATCAGGGTAGAGACATGCTGCGTTGCCAAAGAGCTGCCCCAATGAGCCGTGCCACCCAGCTCATCTGGCCCTAAAACAGACTAGTGAGGGGTCCGTCGTGAAACGAGAGCTCAGATCTTAATTTGGGTTTGTGCTGCTGTAGGAGAAAGGTGAGGGAGGAACACTGAGACTGCTGCACGAGCCCTTTAATGTATTACACAGATCAGGCTCCAACTTGTGCTGTTTTCCTCTCTAGTAGTAAAACTGAATTAGTGAATATATCCTCTGAGGGAGAGAAGATGAAAAAGCAATGACATAAAAGCCAGTGGCTCAGAGATCTCTCTCTTTCTGTGTGTGTGTGTGTGTGTGTGTGTGTGTGTCCATCATACA
>OMOT01067913.1:0-11362 GCA_900312575.1 Acanthochaenus luetkenii | reverse complement strand
TGTACTCATTGTACTCATTCAGAGTAGGGATTCACTCATATCAAATCTGTTTCTTTTACATATCATGAATTGCATTATATCAAATAAAATCACGACACAAATTGTGACCCCATCCCATTTGTTAGCAACTCAAATCCCTCCACTACCCCCAGATTTAAAAACGTAATTGCTGGGACTCAAAATGGAGGCACAGAAAACCTTCAACAGCAAGTTCAACAGTATGTTCAGGGTATTGTGATGCTGTGAAAAGGACCCGTCACTGGGCGCTCCTGTATTTCCAGTGGTGTGTTTCTTCCAAAGTCTTGCTTAAGGCCTCCCAAGGCGGTGTCAGCCCTGCACTCACATGAGTCTTATGCCAAACCGGAAAGAGTAGGTCAAGAGTGACGGAAGAGTTCGTAGGCCTGTTGTTGTTACTGAATACAGTGAGTTGCATCACGCAAAGGGTAATCACCACACGGCGGATTAGTCTGGCTTAGCCAGGATGTCTCGGCCCGACCCGTCTCTACACCGTCCCAGCGTCAGGAAAAACCCACATAAAGATTACAACACTCAACATATGAGCCCTGTATAGGCTTCACTTCATCACTTTACAAACTTTACTCCCAACAAACTTCCACCATAACTCAGTAGCTGTAAAGTGAGATCTGAGCTGTACAGCACACACACTCACACACACACACACACACACACGCATATTGGCTGGAAAACCCATATTCATAATGTTTTAATAAATCTCAGTGGAAAGTAACTAAGTCGTTTTATTCAAGTATTTACTAAGTACAAATCTAAGTCAATTCTACTTTGAGTGTTTCCAATTTCACGTAACTAATCAAATCTGTAGTTACTTGTTACCTTTAAGAAAAGGGTTTTGCATTGCACTTGATGTTGGCCATCTTTAAGGAATCAATTAGAAAGTGCATAAATGGACCACTATGAACTTTACTCTACAGAGGTTAACCTACTGAGGATAGAATGCTTGACCTTTGATTTAGCTCTGTTTCTCCTCAGCCTGCCACACCATCCGAAGACGAAGCAGACTAGAGCGGCAACACTGAAGCCAGTAGAATGTGTGGACCGCCTCGATGCGCTCGTCCAGCATATTCTACGCTGTGTAGAAAACACTGCCCAGAACTTCAGTAGAATGTAATTTATTTGAGTATAATTATTTATTGCTAAAACTTTGTGTAAGTGATTGTATGTCGGACCATTATAATGTCAAAGACTTGGATGCTGAGCATTCAGTCCGTTGTTTTATTTATTGTACTGCTATTGTTATAGGTCAGAGAAACTCTCATCTCACTCTGGAAAAGGGATGGAATTTGATTCACCAATAAAGTCTCTCAGTGTTATGTTAAGGTGTGTGATGGTGGGTGTTGTTTGTACATGCGTCCGCACGCAATCCCTGCCTGGGCTATGTGTTTACATTCCCTTCTCTGGATGCATCCCATACCTCTGCTGACTGCTCACACAAGCACAGCAGCGTTTAAGCCGAACACAGATGCAACGTGCAGAATAGAAGACAGGAATAACTATGAGGGAAGTCCTGAGAGCTCTTTGTGATATCACAAAGGAATTCGGTGCATTATGGCAACACAATGGAACGAGACACTGGAAAATCCTGAGGCAGGAGAATTGGATGACTCATTTTTTTAAACATTTGATTCTCTGGGAAGTAAACCAACATGAAAGTGAAGTCAAACTCAAATATTTCTACAGTACCCATCACAATCTGCAGATTGCAAGCAAACTGAACCTGTTATCCAATCATTAATTGACCAAGGAGGGTTGACTCAAGTCTATTTCTTTAACTCAAGTGAAATCAACTTTTGAATAGCACAAGGACACAGGTATAGTTAGGGAAAGCTAGCAATGTTAAATTCTTCTGTGAAGCACGTTAATAGCCTGATATTGACACTAATAGAAAATATATATTTAGACAATTTAGAAAATTGTAGATACATTTACAAATTTCAAACCTGGTTAGAGATTAATCTCTTTGTCATTAATTATTAAAGTTTCTTATTTACATGGTCAGTTCACATATTTGTATTGTGTACCATCATACCCTGCCTGCACTTTGACCAATTGTATCGCTTTGGATAAAAGCGTCTGCTAAATGCTGTAATGTAATGTAATCAAACAAACTGGGCTGTATGGTTGAGATGTGCATTTATGTTTGTCTTATAATGAAAAACCCTTGTTTTATTATTAGTATTATTATGATTACTGTTTGAAATAGGGGTGTTAACGATTAGTCGTTGATCGATTAACAACTGTTAATAATTTGGTTGATGAACATTTCAAACGTAACGATCAAATTGAACTATTTGAGGTCTCATCTTAATTGTCAACCGGAGCTGTTGGTGAAATGTAATCATTAAGTTAAACACAAGAAGGCACACTACACATAAGAAGACGAAGCGAACCATGTGACCGACAACAGGGGGGTCAGGGGTCGGGGGTCACAGGCAGTGCTGCAGTCCAGGAAGCAAGGCTTCAGCCTGTGAGACGCGATGCTAATGATGCTACTACTGGGCGACCACCAACTTCACCCGCACCAACAGAAGTGGACAACTTTCTGAAGGACATTCCACCACCGCTAAATGTCAGTCCCACAGATTGGTGGAAAGTCCATGGAGGAAGATTAAAATTTTAGCTGTATTGTTATCGATTGATCGATTAGTCGTTCATTAACTTTGGCGACTATCGATCAAGGAAATTCCCTAGAATTTGCAACCCTAGTTTGAAGTAATGATAATTTATTTACAATTATGAATAATTATAAAGCTCATTATTACTAACATTAACAGCAATGTATCTATAGCCAAATAACTTAATAAAAAAGTGAATATAGAATGTATATGTCCTTCACCTCTCTACCTCTCTACGTTATCACTCACACCAACCTCTATGTTGCTATGGCACTGCAGTGTTTTGAATAGTGGAGTGACGAAGGCGACATGAATGGGTACAAGTAACATGGTGATTGGACTGGGAGACAAGATGGGGGAGTATCTGGTCTGGGAATGTTCAGGTGACCTGAACCACTCTGCTCTCTCTCACTCACTCTCACACACACACACACACACACACACACACACACACACACACACACACACACACACACACACACACACACACACACACACACGTACAACCAAAGACCTGAACATAATTAGATGGTTCAGGGCAACAGAGCTGAGAATAGATTGTACACAAAGAAGGCAGCACAACTGCACGTAAACACACACAGGCAGGGCCAGCCCGACACATAAGCGACATAAGCATGCACACACACACATACACACACACACACACACACACACACACACACACTCATTGTACTCATTCAGAGCTCACATTATCACATAAAATCAGCGACTCAAATCCCTCCACTACCCCAAACATTTTAAGCATGGAAAAACTATATATATTTATACCCTGTTTTGAGTGTTACTTCTATTGTCATGCACATTTGAATTGTGGTGTTTATTTTACACATATTTCAAACTTAAAGTATTTTAAAAATCTATTTAGACCCTGTTTTGAGTGTTGAGTATTATTTTAGCATTTTAAAAGCGATAACCTGTCAATAGATTTAGTTCTGTAAACATTGTTTGTTTGACTGTCTTAGACACCATTATTAAAAATCTATCTTTGAACAGTGATGGTCACTTTATCAGTGTTTTTATTCTGTACTGTCAGCTCATATGACTACTTTATTATAGTTTATGTTACTTTTGAGGGGGGATCAAATGTAATATCGGACAAATTAACATTTACTTCAATAAAATTGTCATATTTAATACTTGGTCACAGTCTGCACTTCCACCTCATAGTCATTGTTTCATTTCAAATCCAATGTGCTGCAGTACAGACTCAGAGCCACAACAACAACAAATGTGTCACTGAGGAGTTTCTATATTTCTGGTCACTGAGTGTATATAGTCATTAGTTATTGGTAGTTATTTGTAGTCAATGTATTGCTGTTCTCAGGTCCCACTTTAGTGTTTACATGCTTATTTATATATGTGCATTCATACTAACTGCTAACTACTATCATAAGACAAAAGTTGGTTCTGTATCGTGTGGAGTGAGAACGCTCTAGAGTGAGGGGCCCCCCAAAGTCCTGCACACAGGAATACAAAGAAATATTATCTTCATGAAGTCACAGAATAGTGCTGCAGTGTGATAAAGGTGACTCTGATTCTGCCCGCTCTGCTGTTTGGACACAGTTGTTTCTAATTCCCGCATAAAACATTGCTGTAATAGTGTGTGTGTGTGTGCATACGTGCATGCGTGCTTGTGTGTGTTTGTGTGTGTGTGTGTGTGATTAAATCAGGATGGATCGTGTCATGGCTAGTGAGTGAGGGAAAGGTGAGACAAGGTGGGCAGAGCAGCTCATCCAACACACACAGGCAATGCAGTCAAGGTAAACATTTACTTAGTGTGACACTTACTATTGCTGTATTAATTTGGTGGCTTTGAAACACACACACACACATGCTACACACATGCATAAACACTCTCAAGTGTTCATACAATTTGGCACAATAAGTTAATATGGGTGTGGTGCTGATGGTTTCAGTGGCCCTGAGTGGGCACATAACATGTTGGGAGTGTGTGGGTGACCATAGAAACGAGGTAAACAAACTGGCATAGTTGGTCAGTCTCAATGATAATTCATTTACTGCTCAAATAAAGGATGCGTTAGCATTTCCTGGGTGTGGCAAAGTCTGTCAAACTTTTTTGTTTGTTCTGTTAAATATGAATAATTACTTTCTTTTTTCACATTTATAAAGGAGGTAAGTATGTTACCAAGGTTCATGTGGGTTTTTTTACATTTGATTTTGTTTGTATTTTTGATTTACTGGTTTGAGCTCCATTTCAGTTTAGTGACGTTTGTTTTTTCAGGCAGAGGTTTCTATTTAGTTTTAATATTTCAGTGGTCATGCCAGTATCAAGTGTCTTGGTTTGGTGTACATGCCGAAATAATATTGTGTGTGGATGGGAATAGTATGTATCATTGTATTAATAGTTCATCAGGGCCAATTCATCACCAGAGGATTCCTTCTCCACTGACACATTCAGGTTCATTTGTCTTATTTCACTTTTTTTTTTTTTCATGTCTATTTTTAGTCTTAATTTTATAATAAGTTGATAGTAACTTTGGTCACTATAAGCTGGGTGGAGATGTTCTGAAAATCACTGCACCACTAACTACAGCAGAGAGCTCCACCTAGTGATTTACTGTAAATAAATACTGCAGGGAAATACATGGGTTACTGTCCAACACACAGCACGGCTGACAGGGATGGAATAAAAACAGCATTTGATGATTAGAAATTGAGTAACTATCCCTTCAAGAATATATTTGCCCACTGTGCCTTGTTGACAATGGCACACATTGTTTTTCTGGTCTTTGTGGTGAAGATATTTTATATACAGTACATTTCCATAATCAATGGCAATTTGAGCATCTGATGCAGGAAGTGGTGAAGCAATCTGGTTGAGTGATGTATCTGGTGTATTGCTTTCATATTGTAGTCGTCCCTTTGATGTGTTGCTCCAAGAATTTCACTTGTGCTTTGAGTTCTAATTTTGAGTTCAAGTTTTATTGCAGAAACATTAATCTATAATATCAATTTAACTTGTGAAGTGAATGAAGCACAAAAGAAGCCCACAGATGGATGAGATGCGGTTTACGTGGTGAAGAATACAGAATACATAACAGAATACGTATCATATAGAGGTTCACTTATAACAGAGAGGGCTTGCTTATTAATATCATTCAGATTTTTTGATAGTCTTTTGGATCCAGTCGATGTGATTTTTAGACAGAAAAGTGTACACTCCAGGGCAAGGCTTGGCGTTCAAGTCACACTTCTTTCCGAAAGAAGTGACTCCGACTAGCACACTGTCGCACAAGAGTGGCCCTCCTGAATCACCCTAGAGAAAGAAAACAAATACATGACAATAATTTCCAAGAACATACACAACAATCCAAGAGGTGATATGGAAGTTACAGATTGTACGCTCCCTGCACAACATGCTGATGGGTGTTGGGGGTCATGTGATTGAGTTTATCTGTCATCAATTAATGCAGTATGGTATTAAGGTTACAAGATGTTATACAATCAGCGTTGTTGTCTCACAGCCTAGGAATACTTATTTGACATGTCTCCTCCCCATCATCTACATCGGCCCTTTTGGATTTAATAGGTGAAATCAATAAGGAATCATTGTCTATTTCATGGAGAGAATGCGTGTTCCAAAGTGTTTTTACATTGGTGTATGTTGATAGTACACAACATTATCGCTCAATTCTGATTAAACAACTGAAGTATATCTCAAGAAATTCTCAGCATAGTTACCTGGCAGGCATCAGCACTGTTTTCATCCCGTGACCCAGCACATATCATACTGTTGGTGATAACAGGACGAAAGTTGTAATATTGAGGCGAGTTACACTCAACTCTGTCGATAATATTTACATTGACAGACATCAGAACGTCAGTCATTTTGTGGACATCTGTTTTCCCCCATCCAGCCACCAGACATTTGGTGTCTTTCAAAGGATCCCTGAGGGTTTTACTGGGGACAGGAAGATACTTCACCGTACTGGTCTGCTTCACCACCTTGTCAAGCTGAAAAAGAAAGGAACATTACTCATCGATGTTGCTGTCCAGGTCTGTTCTTCAAGGGTGCGATCACACCTGCAGTTTGCTTTCTTTGGTTCAAACCTTAGTGGAAAAGTTGACTTTGTGTTTATTTTGTATTTGGTTTGTTTAGGTTCACACTGCCCAATTACAAGCAAACCAGAGTCACATGGACTCACAAGTAAATCTTTTAAACCAAATTCTCTATACACCTCATATGCACTTTTATTACATCATCTTGTATCACCTTACCTTGAGCAACATGAGGTCGTTGACCATCTCTGTATCGTCAAAGCAGGGATGAGGAACATGCTTCTTGACCTTTCGGATCTGCCTGGAATCTTCTTTCTTGTTTTTGATGGAGTGCACCCCTAGCAACACCTTCTTAATGCTGTAAGAGCATGGCACACAGGATTTTTTACCAAATGATGCAACATATTTTACCATTCCCCCTGGAGCTATCAGCATCGGTAAAGCACTGAAATCAGAGGATAGTAAGTGGAATGGAAAGTTTTGCTGCAGATTAAAAACGTGTGCATCTATGACCATGCCTTCATGTGTGCATTATCCTTTTAACAACAGTCGGTATTAAACATTAATTTCAATGTATGGATACAAATATGACCATTTAAGTAATGTATTTATCAGGGTCCTACTTAGTAGTACAGTGGGCAGCAGTCAAGACCCATTTTGGATGGATCAGTGTCCCTCCACAGATAGGGACTTTTGTGTTGTCCTCCAGTAGAGCCATGTGAGGAAGCGAATGGGGCTTTACTTCCTTCCCACCAATAATCTCAGCACAATCACCTGGGATAAAAAATACATTGAGATAGTTCATTCAACAATAAATTTGATAAATCAATCAATAATTGATCAACCAAAACAAAACGCTGGTTGTATTATTATACAATAGCATACTTGAAAATATATCAGTAGCATTACTCTGTACGTTACATGCTCACATGTATGAGCAAATTATCACACACAATAAATCGTTGCAATATAGAATATAAAATAGACTCACTTGGCTGGGAACAGAGGAGGAGCGTACAAGAGATAACACTGACGACCTGGGGACAGATCATGGCTCTTTGTCTTTGTGTCTTGATGTGATGGTGAGATAAACTGAAACTCACTTTGATACTTACATCTATCTTCATGTGTTAACTGCAAAGGATGTGGTCTGACCATGGAGAGGAAACGCATGACACACACACACACACATTTAACTCTGTGTGATGATGTGAGAATAATAGGTGAGCATTTAAAAGCCTGGGGTGACAAGAAAAATTCAAAATTGTATCTTATAATCATTCGTTAACTATGTGGTGGAGGCTTTTAGGTGAAGCACCTCTCATCACCATAGGGTGGTGTATACGTTTCACTCCTAATCCTGTTAGTGTCAGCGCTGTGCTCGACCCATTCAGCAAAACAGTATTACAATTATTACATTTAATAATGTCAGTTTATGACTCAGAGGAAAGCATGACTGATATGGGAAAGATATTGACTGTGAAACACTGCTGGTGGAGGTGAATACTCAAGAAATGAAGACAAACTCTCAGGGAGAGCGAGTCGCTCGAATGATTTGATGCTATGTGAAGTAAATGTTTTGTGTACAAAAATAAATAAATGGCACCATGGCCACCATCATTGGTATTTATCCGTATCACTCTCAGTAGTTACATGAATGGCTATCAAAGAATGCAAAAAAAATTGCTTACAGTGCATTTAACATTAACCTTATTCTATAATAAGGTTAATGTTAAATGAAGTTAACACCTTAACATATGTTAAGGAACAAAGACCACACCTAACAGTCCAGAGAAGAAGCACAACAGCTGGATAAGTGGATACAAGTAGTTAAATAACATTTCCATCCTCTACATTATGACTGCTGTGGTCAAAACTGTAGGGAAATATTTCCCTTTGACTGAAAATACTGTAAATGCCTTTCATGCTTTGAAACGCTATACCGGATTGACCTGATGTACTCAGCATGCCGCAATATACCCTAAGGTATGTAGTGCATCTAACTGGCTTCACACAGACAGGATGGACAAAGGAACCGGTCTGCTGATCTCTTCTGATTCGCTCCCCTGATAACCGATCCTTAATGGGGCTGTAAACTCTGGAATCTGTCAGAAAGTGCCCTTGCTAGGAAGAAACGTATAAATTATATTGCTATCAGACACCATTATTAACTATTCACACTACAGGTATATGAATGAAGGAGAAAAATGCTGTATGAAACAAAATGCAGAAAAAATGTGAAAATGTATAATAGAAAATGCTACATAAAATAACGTGCTTTTAAATAAGAGTCAAATACTAATCAATAAAGCAGGAACCCCCCATCTGCCCACGACTTCCACTGCATCCCTCTTCTTATATGGGGAACTTGATTAGTTGGGCTGCCACTATGGGGTGATGTAAGAGGTGGGGAACACCAGGAGAAAGGTGTTGAGCTTTTATAAGAGGAGATAAAATACAATCCAGTAACTCCATTACATTTTTCATTTTGTCAAACTAAAGATAGAAGATTTGATGTTAATTTCATTGTGTTATTTAGGGTGGGTGCTTGTGTAGAAACCTGGCTTGGATTAGAAAGAGGTGAGAGCAGGTATGTTGTTGGAGTTATCATTTCTGCACATCCCATCACAGGTATAATATGGTCTGATTGGTACACTGGTCTGATTGACGCGGATCTTGCTCTACACATCCAGCTATCCTCACAATATACACTGATGCTATGTTATTTTGACGCAACCTGTAGGGATGACACATCTTGTTTCTGATTGGCCCAAGGGGTGCCTGCATCATTCGTGGGCAATGGCATGTTTCCTACTGCTCTGTCATCTCTTTGTCAATGTAGATGAGCAGAGCTTTTGTACATGGTGCTGGGGTGCCTATTTGTCATATCCATATATGCCTCGATGGTTTCCACACCCATAACCCCCCTAATGATTCCCTCCATCACCAGGAGCAGACTGGCACCCTGCCCACTTATCCACAACTGCATATTAGTTCCTTAGAATGGGGAGCAGATAATGCTGTGGTACTTTTTTGTATATTTCAGAAAATCATTTTATTGACAAAATTATTATTAAGACAAAATAGCTGTCAAAAATAAAATATTAAATGCCACTTAAATACCCAGAAAACAAGGTGCTGTTCATTCAATGGGGAATTTTAGATGTTGGAAGAGAAAAAACTTAAAATCAATTTTGATAGTTGAAGGCATCTTGAATATGTTGATCTTTCTGTGTTAATCTCAGGTGATTTACAGTCATAATTTGAATCTGCACATGCATCTTCGCCTCCCAACCGGCAGTCTTATGATGAACCTGTGAAAATGCTGTGCGGTGGTCTCTGAATGTCAAGTGACAAAGCCTCAACCTCACAATACTGAATCATCTCTCTACATCCTCTCTACATCTCTGTGTGCATGTAACCCGTGAGAAATATCAAATTAGAGGGGGAAACTATGGCTTGACGATATAGGCACTCTTCCAGGAAATGAACAGTTTGGTCAAGTTATTGCATATAAGTCACATAAGTCATATAGTGGCATTTGGGGTCCAATCTGCTCACTGTGGGGGTGAGACACACGTCATCAACAAACTGAGCGACATTTGCTCCAATCAACCTTGTGCTTGACAGATTGTCGGCTACATTAAACGATGTACTCAGACTTTAACTGAAGAATGCTTAGTTATTATTTTGCAGCACTGGCCCTCATGATCAGCTTTCATCAATCATTACAGAATATGAAAACATTGGACTAAAAACGTTTGCCTATAATGAACACAAGTCACATGATATTGAAAACGACATTGATACGAAAAATGTGTTTTTAATCAACATCATCAATAACTGCTGCTATTACACAGATGATCAATATAATATGTCGTTTAAGTCAGATAATACATTTTCAATTATCCACTTTAACAGTAGGAGCCTATATGCCAACTTCCAAAACATTAAAGAATACCTCAGCCCTTTCAAAAAACCATTCAATGCAATAGCCATATCAGAGACTTGGATTAGCCCTGAGAAGGGACTGGGCTTTCATTTGGATGGATACGATCTGACCTATATGAACAGAAAGAATAAAACGGGAGGGGGAGTGGCTCTGTTTGTGGATAAATGCTTTCGTTTTAGTGGTGGTGGAAAACATGTCTACTACTGTGGATAATATATTTGAATGTGTCACTATTGACATTTTCATGGAAAAAAAGAATTGCAAAGAAGTGCAAAGCTGTCATGTTGCATTGCAGTAATAGGAAAAACAAACAGGTCTTGGATACAAAATCTTTGCATACTCTATATATCATTCACTTGTATTGCCTTATTTGTCTTACTGTGTGGAGGTCTGGGGTAATACCTACAGAAGCAACCTACAGCAATTACACATACTACAGAAAAGAGCCATCAGAATAATAAACAATGCTGGATATCGTGATCACACAAATAATCTATTCTTGAAGTCACACGCATTGAAATTCATGGATCTGATTGAATTTAAAACAGCTCAGATAATGTACAAAGCAAGAAATAGTCTGTTACCAGGTAATGTTTTTAGATAGAGAAGGGGGTTATAATTTGAGGGGCCAATTTCAATTGAAGAAGATTTATGCACGTACTACTATGAAGAGTATGTGTATTTCATTCTGTGGGGTTAATCCATGGAATGGACTTGA
>OMOT01067910.1:16912-28163 GCA_900312575.1 Acanthochaenus luetkenii | reverse complement strand
CCCCCCTTCGCTGCGTGGGCTTGGAAGTCGCTCATCACGGGGGCGACTCTTCACAACCCTGGCACCGCAATGGTGGAATGAGCTCCCCCCTTCAGTCAGGACAGCTGAATCGCTACCCATCTTTCGCAGGAGACTAAAAACACATCTTTTCTGCCTACACCTAGACCCCACCTGAACTGACCTCTCCTTCTACTCTTTTCAAAACAAAAACACTAATGACTTTTACTACTAATGCTACTATTCCTATCGAAGTGTTCATGCTACTTGTTCCTATTGAAGTGTTTTATGCTACTTGTTCCTATTGAAGTGTTTAGCTGATGAAAGACTGCGTTGTATAGTTGGTCTGACAATGTTGACGAAAAATGTACTATTGTAAGTCGCTTTGGACAAAAGCGTCTGCTAAATGATGTAATGTAATGTAATGTAATGTAATGATCACCAGTTTTGCGCAGCTGAGCCATCGTTTTCCTATGGAGACAGTGGTGATGCCGACAGGCGGTGCTAACTTGGGAGTATAGTTTACTTAGCGTAAAATCACTTAACAAGAAATCAATGGTCTTTTGGGGAAGGCAAGTGTTGGGTCAGCAGTTGGACTTGGGTCTGTTGACAATTGGCTATATCATTTTTTAAAAAAGGATGTGTGGAGGCTGAAGATGTCTACTCTCCAATCTCCTCATCCTTCTGGCACACTGGTCAGGGCCTGTCTGATCTCCTGTCATGCAGTCTGTGCAAAGTGCAGCAGGATCACATGAAGTCTGGGGAATAATGCTACAGGAATGCCTGGCTTTTTATCTCATTAGCAAGTTTCACTTGGATAGGGGGGGCAGAGCCACACAATGAGACGCTCATTCCCCTGCCCAAAATGGACAACAAAAACAAACCAACACCCTGAATACATACTGTCAGGATGATGCCAACTTGGAATTGGAGGTGACGGAACAGAGTAGCACAGACAGCCAACAGCTATCTCCAACGACGTGGGGTGTTGACAAGGTAGACAGTGTCCACATTGCATGCAAGGAATGGCTTGTACAAAACAGTTCCTTGCCCGCTGTTCTGGACTGTTCTGTAATCAATACACCAAGTGTATGAACATTTCCCAGAGTTTCCCCCCATCTTCGTTGTTTCTATTAACTTCAAATGAAAGCCAGTATGCAGTTATCAGTTACAGTATATATTTATATAAGCAGGAGGGTAGTATTTAGCAGGCTTCGTTGTACCCTAAAGCACAGGGATTTCTGCCTAATACTAAGAGACTTGGTCCTTGATATTAACCACATTCACTCTTAAACATTTTGTGGAGTGTTCTTCCATGTTGCTTTTTGGCAAGGACATAAGGACAGTACATTCAGGCCTTTTGCGTTAAGATCACATTAAACCCCAGAAAATGTCAAACGGAATGTGGTGGTGCACTAGTTAGCAATTAAGATTCCATGGCCATGACAAGGGTAGTATTTAGTTGCTTGTGAATAAAATTACTGCTGAAGGCCCAGAAGAGAAGAATCAAAGAAAGAACAAATTAGGTGCCTTATACAACCCAATATAGTGATCTTCCGATGTTTCAAGAGGCATTTTCTACTATTTAAAGTACATTGGCTGACAACAGACTCCCCAAATCAAAATGTCAACAAATGTTTATGTTGTATTCGTTGTGCCAATCTAACTCTAGATCAGTTAATAATGGTGACTGCTTATTCACCAGCATATGTTGTACACATTTTGCATACTGAATAAATTGTCAAAATTGAGCTGAACAGATTCATGAGTCTTCCAGATAGGACAAAGCTCGCTCGACACACTTGATTAGATAATTGGGAAGTTGGGGCAGCTCAAAAAAAAAAAAAAAACTCATTATCTTGTTAGTGTTGTATATATACTCAACATCCAAAATATAACAACCAATGGCCATACACCGCTAATCTCCACTGCATTCTTAAACACGTGATATGCCCATTTGGTTAGAAACATGTTTCCGGAGAGAGCTTTTCTACCGAGGTCCCGATACAACTTCAGATTCACTATCAAATGTTCCTCCATTTTCTTTCCCTTCCTGACTGGCTATACTTGCCTTGTCATTTCTGTTGGATGCACATGGGTTTCATCACAACGAAGGGCACCAAGCTGGATGCAGCGGAAATGTGTTCATGCACAGCGCAAGCCATTGCAAATAATACGTTTTAGAGCACAGGGGTTGAGTTACCGCATCCAATGTGAAAGTCCCTATACTGCTTGTTGCAACCCTACATGCTGTCTTTCGCTGATGATTATGATTATGGGACTATCAAGTTAACCAATTCTCAAAGTTGACATTTAATTGAAATAAGTGCTACTAAATGGATCATTTGTCAGTCAAATTAACTGATGGACCCTAAAGATACGGAAAGGTCTTAAGTAATGTTCTACGCGGTATGCATGTTTGCCAATGAGCATGGTAAAGTTAAACAGATTTTGCAGTGAAGCTTGGCGTGACGTTTCTGATAAAACCAAGATCTCAAAACAAGACAGCACATTAAATTTCACCTCGCCTTAGGCCTAGATCATCTATTTACCAGGAGCAGGGATACAGCCTGGGATGATCTGGTTTTGGTGATGAGTACCATCTAAATTCTAGCCTGACACACACACTGTCCACACAGCATTGACGTCTGTCATTAATACACAGCTGCCTGGTTTCCTCTCTACAAGTGAGGAACAGATGTTACACTCCGCACTGCAGCTCCCTCCCTACCTTAAATAAGAATGAGACAACAGCAAATGCAGATGGATGGATGGCATGGCATAACATCAACAATGATTAATTCTGTGTGAGATTAAAGTTGAAACTGTGACTGAATTCATATATGGTATTACAGTTGGGTACAGATGTTGAATTTCACATTTATTTTGAATCCCTCTGGATTAAGAATGACAGGTAAATGCTAAAATGTAAACTGTAAAATTCTCTCCAAAACAAACCCAAGACTGTGGAAAATGTGACAGTGGCCAATGGCTTTTTCAGAAAATATGAGTACATTTTCAGACAAGCAACTGTTAGCACTAAAATTTAATTAGATACATTTGGAGGCAAAAGCTCAAACAAACCGGATCTACTAAAGGTTTGCGTTTGTAAAAACGTGTGCAAACTCATAGCACACGCAAATAAATTTACAAACTGATCTATTAACCGAGCTCAATGAGGACTGTGTTTTTCAAATGTGTAAAATAACACGCCTTATTCAGTTAGTACTTTTGCCAAGGTAGGGCGTTTACATGATATTTTGCACAATACTGGGAGGAGAAAATGTAAATAGATGAATGCAGCACACGCACTGTGATCTATCAAACGTGAACGCAAATTCAGTTGACCGAGATTGCGTCTTTATTTAATATGTTTCAAGGGAACATACAAACGCATGCGTAAAGAAATCAACATTTATTGGAAAAACGATGAATGAAATCACTTTTTTTTTTTTACGTATTATTACCCAACGAAATATTCAGTCTCAATCATTTCTAATCGTTTTAATCCCCGCAAAATAATTCTCACTACAGTCACAAAACAATCTATTACAGCTCTAACATTTATTGTAGCCTATTTTAACCTTCTAATTCTAAAGGCTCAAATGTAATTTTGCGCTTGCAGTTCTGTTGCCCGTCCAAACTCTCCTGGTGTAAACCATTAAACATGCAAAACCTAATTTAAATACTGCCATTTGCACCGGTTGTCATTTACGCAATCATTCTTAGTACTGTAAATCACCCGCAAAACGCCCATCAACCAAACGGGCAAACTTTTAGAATGCACACGCAAATTAGTACCCTTTATTTGGGATCTTAGTATATCTGGCCCTATGGGTACATACAAACAGTCAATCTCCAGTTCATTATCAATGAAACAGACACAGGTTTTGCCCAATGAGTTTCTGAGTTTTAGCTGTGGAGGAGTTGACAATGTTTTAAAATAATAATCAATAATAATAATATTTAAAATGTCCTAGATTATGGACATAAGATGGAGCATTTGTTTTTGGCTTTTAAATGTTGTTTACATGCTGTTTGAAGGGGATGCTGACACAGAAGGAAGGCATTGATTAAGAAGAGAAAATGGGCGCCTAATCAAAAAAGAGAGAAATATTAGCAGGGGCTGAAATTCACCTGTTCTGAGCAGTGTTGCTGTCACACAACTTCTGTTGATGCACACTTACCGTACACAGGCCTAAATCAAGATAAATAACAAGTGTCATTCTGACGCCTAGATATTCCATCTTGCTGTCAAACCACAGATTAATAAGATAGAGAAGCACAGAAACGCTGTGCCATTAATTTATTAAACTAATGCTAAATTGATTGTACACTATTATGGAAACAACAGTGAGGAGTGAAGTGCGTCAGAGGAAAAGACATCAAAACTGTTGCCCATCTGTACTTCAGCTTGGACGTGACTTTATAAATAAAACAATAGCTTAATGACCTTGGGTTATTTGTCCCATTTTTTCCTGGTACCCATTTGTCAGCTGGTCTGACTCAACAACAGCGGGGCTCGGTTGAGACAGCCAGGGTAGCAACAGGAACCGTAAACAATTTCATTAACCGACCAGCCTCCATCAATAGAACAAAAACATACAAACATGGAAAAGCACTTTTTGTTTTTGATGTCACACCACTGCCGCTGTCGTCTGAAGGCAGGATATCCAGTTTGTCCGTGACTGGAATAGAAATGATAAACACTGTGCACTCATTGATGGGTAACTACGTTGCCTGCTTGACAAGCAAATGACGCACACTGCAGCCTTGAATCTTCATATCCTTCCAGTGTTGGGCTTAAGAAATGAATAATTTTGACTACCTGTTATTACATCAAAGCATTTGTGTAAATAATGCAATGCCACACTGCACTTTGATTCTGTTCAACAGGGCAAGAGGGTGATGATCTAGGGTTCCATTTTGTATTTGTCTAATCTAATACTTAAATAAATAACCTGTAACATTTTCATATAAATAAATGTCTAATCTTGCTACTCTCTATCACTGATCGATATAATAGTGACTCAAGTTATACCTTGTTCATGAAAGCTTTTACATTTGTCTTTCCCGGGAAAAACACACTTTCAATTACCATGTTTTGCATTTTCAAGAGCATCATTATGTGATCTTTCATTCTTTAATTAATTAATTGCCTTGAATTGCAAATAGCATAAAAAAATGAAGGCTTGGCGTCAACACATCGATACCATATTGTGGAGTGAGTTGCTGTGATATTAGTAGTGATATTGTCCCCTCCTGCAGTTTGACATCATCTAGGATTGTACACTGAAACATATACACTGGCCACTCAAGACCGCAAGAAGAATCTAGTACAGGGGCATACACACAATCTAACGACAACATAAAAATACATTACAGATACAAAAATGTAATCAAAATCACCTGGGATCAAATTGTTTTAAAAGTTGTGTGTAACTTGCGAGAGTGGACAAAAGGCGTCTTTCCTGAGGGTCCGATCAAAACAGCGGTAAGCTTTTGTAAATAGAATGGCTGTGCCAAGTGTGAGTGCGTACAGCGGTGAAGAAACGCCCATTGGCCCAGCTTTAACAAATGCCTGAAATGTCTGGGATTCCAGGGGAATGGCTCCAGCAGTTAAACTGCAAGGATTTGCAGGCTGCAGCTCCACAAGACTGAGTACCAGAGCAGTTAAGTCAGCTCAAAGGAAAGGACTCATTGGGGGGTGGGGTCTGAAAGCATTTTGGATTTAGGCTAGTAGTACTCTGTGTACTGAACCATGAAGAGAGCAGACATGGAGCTCACTATGGCTGTGAACAATGGGCGTACATCATAGAACTTAAATGGATAGAACGGACTTTCCACTATTTGCATTTGACTAGTACACCATAAAATGGTGCCTATGGCATTTTATGGGTTAGTTACTATGGTGACAGCGCAAGTCTGGGCAGTAAGGCCGTAAGGTGTATCACGTGCTGTGGCTTATTAACGTTACAACATTATAGTTTAAGTAATAAAATGTGACGACTTAATGACAGTAATACAAAGCGATTAAACCCAAATCGGTCCAACAATCCATTAGTAGCCTCCCCGCTGGCAGAAGGGCAACGGAGATGCTACAGTTTTCCATTGCTTTTCGTCGATGCTGCAAAACCTTTTGCCGAAAGTGACTTGCCGTAAGTCGGTTTATACAGAAGTTAGCCCAACGGTACACATAAAAATGGCAGCCACTTGACTATCCTGGAATGTTGATTTGAATGGGATAGTCCATTCTATCCAATTAAAATTATATCGCATAGATTTTTACATGCATCTGTCTGATCTTGTCTAACATTATTCATTTTTTTAGCTTTGTGGCATGTGCAACTGCAATGGATTGGAACTAGGGATGAATGTCCTTAATCGATAGTTGTTAACCTTAACAAACAATCAGCGATTAATTGATAATATATAAGCTAAATCAGGGCTTGAAATTGCGACTGTTTTGGTTGCATATGCTCCCGATATTTAGTCTGTGCAACCTCAAAAAATAATTGGGAGCATCTGTGCGAGTGTAAATAATTGTTCTGGGGCAACCTTTTTTTCGCAGTTTTTTTCTTCTTCACTTGAACGTCCCTTTCTCTGTACATTCGCTAGTATGCCTTGTGACAGTGTCCATTCTAAACAATCAAACGTGAGTTTGAGGTTCTTACCTTTAATGCTGATTCTAGATCGGTTGAGATTAGCCTTCAATCACTCCCTTTCGCGGCTAGCTAGCGTTAGCGAAAGCTAAAGAGTAAACAAACGATTACGGCATAATTTAGTAACGTTACTGATGTAGTCGCTGTGGCAGCTGAAACAGTTGGTGATGGTGATGTGGCTGCACTAGCAGAGAAGAAGGTGAACAGTTTTCAGAGAGCAGCTGAAGGACTTTGAATGTCTTAGGTATGAGAGTGGCGCAACGCACCGTGTACATTGTGAAGCCTGTGGGACGGAGATCACAGGTAACTGCGTTTGCAATGGAGTCGACACAGTTTAAGCACGAGAGCTTAACTAAGCACGGAGACTAAACACAAGAAGCCCTGTGACGAAGAGTTCAGGCTCGATTGGTCAGGCAGTTATTCAACACCGATACCATCCGCGAACGCACCGCTGCTCCCGTTTCGTCAGCTATTCGCCGGTATCGTTGGGCCAGCTTTGCCAGCCTTAAGTCATGATTACATTTCACCATTGATACAAGACCGCAGATTGTTCAGTTAATTGTTTAATTTGAAATCTTATTGATTAAATTCTTATGAGCAATTAATTGAGTTGATTAATTGTTAAAATCCCTAATTGGAACGGTCAATCAAACCATAATATATCATACAGAACTAGCATAGTTCTTAATTAAACATTATACAATTAATTACACATGAATTAAGTTGTTCCAGAGTGTGATAAGGCCCTTACAGCGTCATTAGGGTGCACTAAGCTCATATCTTATTGCCGAGTACCTTACTGCGCAAATTGGTGTAAGGTTACATACAGCTGAGCAGTGTTGCATGCGTAACATTACTATGAATTTGAGTATTATTTGGTATTTTTATAAAATTTTCGAAGACACACCGTTCGGTTTTTACAGTATATAGTGGAAAGAGAATTGATGGGGGGGTCATGACAGAAATAGAAACAGAAAGAATGATTCATATGATGGCAGGAGGACAGGGCTGGCTTGGCTTTCAAACACATGTCATGTTTTAGGAGGCAACACTACGGGTAATGAATACACAAGCCTCACAGGGCTGTTGAAATTGGCTTGTACCAGCGCTCAACATGTCAGTTAGACATCAAAGAGCAGTGTCCTTACGTCCCTAGCAGGTAAAACCAGTGGCTCTGAACTGAGATACCATCAGTTTTCATAATAAAATATGTCCACAATGAACATGTATCAAGATTATATAATTCATAGGCTTAAGGTTTTATGACACCAGAGGTCACTTCCATACCAAAACAATACAGCTTAGTAACGATATCCTCCTATTCCCCAGCTTTTACTGGTGGCTAAGTTTGTCCTCTTTCATGCTATGCTGACCTCCACAGGTCGCCTGTCAGTATTTTGGTCTCGTAAAAGTCTGCACTACCAAGGCAGTGGTCCAGGCCCCCATATCCATTCATAACCTCCGACAGGAAGCAGACCAACAAAGACAGGAAACAATTGGGAAGAACGCTCCGTGAACTTCCACGACCACCATTGTTCCGAGTGGAAGATGGACATGGCGCCAGCGTTGACCGTGGAAGCTGCGGCGGGTCACCGGGGAAGAAGGCTGAGGTCAACGTTGAGGTGAGTAACCCCCCTTCCCCCCTACAGTGACCGGTGGCCGCGCTTTCCTTCCACTGGCCTGGGTGAATGACTGATGTGTTCATATCCACGATTACACCACAGTGTTACTCTCCCGTTCCCTAGCAGCAAGACTAAACAATAGCTGTCCCCTCTGTCTGCACATACACACATACACACACATGCACAGAAGTATGTTCCATGTGTGATTTATACTCTGCGTCTGTGCTTGCAGTTACGGTTACACACATACACAGACACTGCCCCTGACCAATCTCAGAGCCCATGTTGTAATTGGTTGAAACAGATATGTGATGTCAGCCAAAGGTAAACTTGGACTCTCCATATCGAGAGGCCCGCCGCAGGTTCCTCACCTGACCTGACTCGTCGTGATTCACAGCAATGCTCCAATTGTAACAGCCTTCAAGTAGCTAACAGTAGTCAGCCTCCGTCTGCCCACAGGCTGGGCTGCAGAGGCACATACGCCACAAGTGTGTAGAGTGCCAACCAATCAGAGGTTGGGACAGCTGCTAAAGCCACTCTCTTACCTTATTGGAGCTAATTAAATATGCAACATATTTTACAAACCCAGACGCTGGTGGCTGCTGCTGTGGTGGCTCTGCCTCTCAGCAGGGTGTCTAATCTCCTCAAGAGGGCAGATAATGAAGACAATTTTATAATGTGTAAAATACTAGCCGCCTGGGGAAACCGTGCTTGTTTAGATCCTTCTGGGCTTGGCGACGGGCCTGCAACGGAATCCGCGGTGCTCCACAAAGAGCACAAACACAACTCAAATGTGATTACAATGTGAAAACAAAGATTTTGCAAGTTCCCCCCTGGAGAATAAATGGTACTGTAACCTGTCAAAAGATTACATCATCAACACAATGTATAATGCTTCAATCTAGGAACCAATCCAAGCAAACGCATTTAATTATTTCTGCAGCCAAACAAGTGACATGCACAACCGTAATGTAATAAGCAGACCCCCCCTCCCCCAGCTAATTATACTCCAAGATAACCTCAACAGGGTTGAACAAGTTTAACAAGTTTAAGATAGATTTATATATTTTTAAAGTTTGTGTTGGGTCGAGCTCAACTGAGTGCTTCTTCAAATGATGGAAATATGAGGAACAGATGAAAATTCCTTGGATGATCAAAAGGCACATATTGAATGAAACCGGTCAAATGGACAGTGGCTTTATGCACTTTTAACAAATGTTTTAATCTTGCATTCAGACTTGGCTGAAGAAATTGCCACTTGTTTCCATTGGAATTTTCCACAAGTAACCCTTCAAGAGAGCAAGATAAAAACATTACTTGATCAGATGGACATTTTTTGCAGTGTACCTGTCAGCACAGTTGAACAGTGGAAAAATCAAGACCTAGGGGGACGCCTTATTTAGCCATAGCCAATGTCTTCGGCTGCTACCTCCTCTTAGGGCTCAGGCTAAGCTGACATCCTAACAGCTAAACAAGCAGAGTCAGATAACATTTAACATTAGCAAAGCATGATCAAATGGCCATTATCTTTAAACAAGTGTTGGCAGAAAACAGTACTTCATTACTTTTCTGTTTTGCAACAGATTTGAAAAATCTGGGTTTAAAATAGAATTCAGAGCTAGACAGAAAATAACACCAAGTCTAAAGGCTTTGATGAAACTAGGAAAATTTTCAATATTTTAGTAATTTGTAACATAAAAACACAACAGAAACACCTTTTAAAAAGCAACATAATATGCAAGAGGGGTTCAAGCTCTGTATTATGAATGCACTTTTTATTTATTTATTCTAGATCAATTTTCACTCAAGTGAACTATCAGATCTCAATGTTCCAAACCTATTTAATTTCATTCACAGATTAACGTTAGGTCAGTGGCATTCACAAGGCACATTAAGCCTTGAATTTAGACCATGAAACAAAATATTGAATACATATACACATTATAAGGCCTATTGAAAAATAAGAATACCAAAAAAGAAAAACATAATAGACTGACCTTATTGCTCAAAAAAGATATTCCCATATTAGTCCAAAGTAGGGTTGCGAATTCTAGGGAATTTCCTTGATCGATAGTCCCCAACGTTAATGAACGACCAATCGATGACAAAACAGCTAAAAATAGCGTATTCATATTTTCTATTAGAAAATACAAAATGCATTTTTTTCCCTCTCAATCAAAGCTTTATTGAAGCATTAGATAAATACACCTGTTTCATGGCATAACACATTTTATTATGAACGCTGTTTTGTTTAAGTATGATATTTTAATAAGGCTCGGGAAGTTGCACTCTCTCTTCCGAGGCGAATCAGTGACTAACATGTTCGTCTACAACATACAAAAATAAGATAAGCCTTAATTAGAAACGTACATTTGCTAAATTATGATGAAATAGATAAATAATGTTTTTGAAAACAGCGCTATAATAGATTCCCTCTTGAGATGAGAAAGCTACGACAAACTACGACAGCTCAGGCCTCAGTTTAAAACTTAAACTGCATAAGTGAGTCGTGTGCGCAGTCAGTTTACAGTGAGACCAGCTGCTGAAAATACGTGTTCCGATTGGACCGACGTCCCAGGCAGCAGAAGTAGCGTCGCGCTAACTTTACCAGCCTCTGGAATCTTCCTCCATGGACTTTCCACCAATCTGTGGGACTGACATTTAGCGGTGGTGGAATGTCCTTCAGAAAGTTGTCCACTTCTGTTTTCATGTCGTTGGTGCGGGTGAAGTAAGTTAGTGGTCTCCCAGTAGTACTAGCATTAGCATAGCATCACGTCTCACAGGCCGAAGCGGGGCTTCCTGGACTGCAGCACTGGCCTGTGACACCCCCCTCCTCTGTGTAACTGATATTTAGCGGTGGTGGAATGTCCTTCAGAAAGTTGTCCACTTCTGTTTCCGTGTCGTTGGTGCGGGTGAAGTAAGTTAGTGGTCGCCCAGTAGTAGCAGCATTAGCATTAGCATTGTGTCTCA
>OMOT01067910.1:3476-16892 GCA_900312575.1 Acanthochaenus luetkenii | reverse complement strand
ACTGCATAAGTGAGTCGTGTGCGCAGTCAGTTTACAGTGAGACCAGCTGCTGAAAATACGTGTTCCGATTGGACCGACGTCCCAGGCAGCAGAAGTAGCGTCGCGCTAACTTTACCAGCCTCTGGAATCTTCCTCCATGGACTTTCCACCAATCTGTGGGACTGACATTTAGCGGTGGTGGAATGTCCTTCAGAAAGTTGTCCACTTCTGTTTCCGTGTCGTTGGTGCGGGTGAAGTAAGTTAGTGGTCGCCCAGTAGTAGCAGCATTAGCATAGCGTCGCGTCTCACAGGCTAAGGCCTGGCTTCTAGGACTGCAGCACTGTCTGTGACCCCCCATCTTTGTCGGTCACATGGTTCGCTTAGTCTTCTTCTGTGTAAACATGTTTCCTAATTGCCGTGTGCGCACCCCCGTGTGTTTAACTTAATGATTGCATTTCACCAACAGCTCCCGTTGACACATTCAAGATGAGACCGCAAATAGTTCAATTTGATCATTACATTTGAAATGTTCATCGATCAAATTATTAACGGTTGTTAATCGATCAACGACTAATCATTAACACCCCTAGTCCAAAGGAAATTAAAAAGGCCCATTGTTGACCAAATCGAGCTGCTTTTTACTAAGCAAGATCAGTATGTCCACATGCTCAGGAGTAAGTCTGAGCCCAGCGGCCGAGAAGACGCACTTTGATGGGACAGAGGTCCCGGGGATGCAGAGGTACTGTTGTACTAGTGTTGCCAGCCTAAAATAATGCCCTACACCCTAAATTGATCCATTAATTTAAAACACTTATAAATTTGGGGACAAAAATGATTATGTGATATAATCGACTGTTCTCCATTTGAGAGAAAAAAAGTCACTTTACTTTGATCTCCAAAATGCTACTTGTGGCTCTTGGTATCAGACCTTAATGCTGGGGAAACTCTTCAATACTGATACTCTATGTTACTCTGATATCAGACAGATATTAGACACCAGTGTTGGTGCTCTACTCAACATTCATTAGGGCACCTTCATGCAAAAAAAACCATTTCAGCAGACCAACAGCTGGCCTGATACCAAAAGTAAATGCTGGCCACAATGAATTTAGAAAAAAAAAGTACTTATTTAGGAACTATCCTAAGTCTCCAAACATAAACAAGCTACATCTTAACAGGGCACCGAATGCCTTGCACTCTGCTCTGTGGTTCTAGCTGGGTCTTTTCATGCTTTAGTGAAACTAGGCCAAAAACCACAGGCCCCAGACCACAAGACCACAGGCCCTGCCTGTGCCGACTGCAGGCCCATGATTGGAGATCAGTGCTTGCCAGTCGGCTTCTGGTCTTGGTTCTTCGTCAGAGAATGGCAAGTGAACTCAATTTGGGATCATCTATGCCGCTAGACACTTCCTCCTTTACATTTTCACCACAATTTGACAATACGCCTTCTGGGCCTATTTCTGCAACAGGGCTCAAAATTTAGACCATTTTGGTCGCATATGCTCCCGAAATGTTATCTGTGCGACCTCAAAATATAATTAGGAACATTTGTGCGAGTGCAAATAATTTCTCTGGTGCAACTTTTTTTGTTTTGTTTTTTCAGTCAAACGTCCCTTTCTCTGTACATTCGCTAGTTAGTACACTCAGTATGTTCCTTGTGAGACGTATCTTTTATTGGGCTTGAATGCCATGCATTATAACGGGTGTCTGCAATAAGTTATTTTAGCATTCTAGGCAGTCTAGATAACTTATTGTTTACAGGAAAGATTACTCAGACGGGGCGGGGAGTACGCATACGTTTGTTTATTGAATTAAGGCGCCATATAGTTCAGTTTACATTCTCATGTGTGATCTCTTGTATCTGTTACCATCCTTTTGTGAGTCATGTCTACTGTCCTGTTTGTCTGTATGCTTTGTTGCAGTTCCAAAATAAATTCTTTAATGCATATGCTCTTACAAGAACTTCTGGTCTGAGCCTGATCTCTTATTGACCTCAAGGCCCGGTACCTGTACGACATTTGGTGGGCCTACAATGAGTTTTTATGGCTACTTTCACCGTTGTATGTTATTTGGAAATCGTAATGTTACATTGTCGTTTATCGATCAATAAAAATATAGTACATGTTTTTGTTGGTGCTCCTAACTTTTTTAAGTTGGGAGCACCAGCTCTACAAAGTCAAAAGTACATTTTTAAGCCTGAAATATATTCAAGGAATAGCGATGAATATGAGCAATCACCTCAATCACAAAGTCATTAATGGAAAAATTATAAAACCACACTTCATTGGCAAGAGGACCGAAGAGCTTAATATGGGGTCTAGCTCTACTTTACGGAAACTGTGTGCAACCATCACAACAGCCTCAGATACATCAATAAGAGCTTGAGAAAGCAGACTGCTTCAAAAGGGCAGTGGAATTATGCGTGTGTTGCGTAATGGTTCAAGCCAAGGAGTTCAGACGGCACCCATACGCAAAATTCTTCTCAGCACTCAAACTTGAACTGTGAAATGGGTGGGCTTGTCGTTTATAACAAAAGCGACTTCAGAGGGAATAACCCATTTCCCAGGAGCTGTGCTCGGGGCAATCAGAAATGTGCCATTATGTCCGTCATCTCCCTCGCCTGGGCTTCTCCACACATCATGAGCAATGACAACACTACCGTCTAATGAAAATAAACATCCACAGACTAACTGGCGAGGTGTTGCATCATATTAAAGAGCACAGTTTGAACTGCTTTGACGCAAAACTTGGTCTACTTAACTAAACCTACGCACATGACTGACAATTCAAACCCTAAAAAGGAACACAAGTAACTGTTTTGGCAAAATTCTACTTTTTGCGGTCTGATACACACAGATGCAACTTTGCTTGGTAAGCATGAAAAGCTTGTCGTGCCCTGTATTGGTATGACATTCATTCTGATGCTAACAAAGAAGAACCATTTTAATTTCAAAAAGTACTCGCGTTTGGTCCAATTGAAGAGTTGTAATCTGTAAATCTTAGACCGGTTAGTTATTTAGCAAAAGGAGTGGGAATAGAAATAATGAAACATGTTTATGGAAAGCAGCTCACAGGTCCTATCAAGGTAAAACCAAAAGACAAAAATTGTGATTTTGCTGTTTGATTGTAGAATATATAACTGGGATAGAAGTTCTTCATCCAATTCTACCATAAATAATGAAAGAGGTAAAATATATGTCAGGCGAGTGACAGTATTCAAACAAAAAGACTGCTTACTTCTTTGACAGTGCTTCTGTGTCCAGCAGCGTTCGCCGAAGTTTCCGTTGATGGTGGTTGTCTGGCAGGTGGTCTTTCCCTTGGCCACCCCTGGGCACACATCTCCACACTCTCTGTCGTTCTTGTTGGCCACGATGTAGTTGTCCTCGACAGTGTCCAGGATCTTGGACCAGTCCAGGGTGGAGAGGTAGCAGAGGTCTGGGTTCTTCTCTATCCTCACGGCTCCTCTGGTGATATTCATCAGGCTATGGAGGCCGATCTCTCGGAGCTGGAGCATCTCAAACATCACTAGGGCATAGTTAAAGAACAGGTTGTTGCCCCTGATGACCGTTAGGTTGGGGAAGAGGTCGCTGAGGCTCTCCATGCCGTAAACTCTGAAGAGCAACAGGTAGTCGGTGATCACTGTCAGCTTGGGGAAACTGAGACCCCGGAAATCTTCGGGTTTGGTCTTGAACATAAGTAGGATCTTCAGGTGGCCTTCAATCACAGTGCAGTTCTCTAGCATCTGCAGGTTGGTCACATTGTTCCGGATGTCCTTGCTGGAGCAAACTAAAAAGACATGAAAAAGGCAGTGGGGAAAAAAGAGAGGGATCTTTAGAAAATAGATTACTTCATGTACGACTCAAGAAATCTAATAGAAAAAATGAAAATAAACCTGTAATCACCAGTTAGGCTCCACAACGAGTAATTGAGCTTTTACATTACGGCTTTTAGCAGACGCTTTAACAGACGCTTTTACCCAAAGCGACTTGCATACAATCAAATACATATTACATCATCATATACTACATAATATACTATGTCATACATACATCATATACATACTACACACAAATGCATGTCTTTGGACTTTGGCTTTTCTTAGTTTACACTACGCCATAAAGGAAAGCAGCTGTATCGTTCACTTTGCTTGGAAAAACACTTTGATGCACAATATCTTGTGAAAGGTCAAGATGTATGGTAGTCTCTTATGGGTTACTAAAATAATATTCATTATGAATAGGAAACGTTATGAAGCTTGGATATAAACAAATTCTCCCGACATAGAAATATATCTGTCCAGTTGTCCATTTATTAGAACATGAGGCAATGTGTCTGCTCTGTAAATTTCAATTGGAAAACCAGTTTTGAGGACGTTAAAGATGGTGAGAAAAAAATAGACCACTTGGTAATGAGAGGGGAAATTTTACTGAAAAATATGTGGTTATGTCTCTGGCTTTGATGAAAACCAGACCCCTTCGCTGACATTTTGTTTAGCAACCACATATCTGGCTGTGAGCCCCATTCAAATATGGAGCGCTGTCATCAGTGTCAAGTTGTGCTCATCCTCTGCTAGTCTTATTTGATTTGTGTAGCTGCTGCTGTAACTTAAGACCATAAAAAACATTAGCTAATGTATTAAAAATATGCCTCAGCCGGGGCATTAAAGCGCTAATGGTCATATATTGCAACAGTAGTAGATTTGCTGCTTTTTCAAACCTGACCTAGACACATGATCCTTTTTGATTAGAAATTCCATAACTATGCAGATTATTTTCCATCTACAACTTTTCTAGACTATACTGTATCACGATAAAGGAGCACAGTCTTCGCATATTAATTATACCACACATGTAGATAATGTGCACAGTGAGTTTGTAGCCTTTGGCCTACTGCCAAATATATCAAACATTTAAACATGCATGACATGAACCTATTATGTTCATGAGGTGCTTTTTGAAGACAAAACCCCAAAATCTGACAGTAATTAGATTTTCTTCAACTCTTCACAAACTCAGCATGACTCTTCAGCAGATGCCTTTTGTGTGACATAACATAAGTAATGATAGCCATAAAAACTTTCCTTTACAGGTGCAGTGTGGGACATTCCAGGCTCAATTTTAAAGTTCACAAGTCATGGCTGCAGCTGGAAGTGTGCTGCCTGGTGAGAGTTCTGTATTTGTTTACCAACCAACCCACCACTGAGCTGTGCACATCAGGCCAACCGGTCAGCCATGTGGGGACGAGGTATAACAGCAAGGCATACACCTCTTTATGGCAGCAGCTCATTTTACACCTTGTGTTGCATAACAGTACAAGACAACCGGCACACTGAGTGTCTAATCACTATGCTTCAGGATGACAAACAACAAGCTCCATGACCTTTATAGCCATAATGTTCACAGCAGAAAATTATCTAGGCTTCAACCTACAACTTTTAAGCTTGTTCAAAATACAGGCAAGATCGCTTCACGTTTATTTCAATTACAGACTTTTATAAGCAACTTGTTTCAACATTTCCCCTTTCAAACTGCATTACATTTAAATCTGCAACTCTCCTTGTGGTCTCGGGAGCGCAGTTGAATTATAAGCATGAATGACATGCCTCAAACCTGTCATTTCAACACATCCACTTCCAAATGAAATACTTCCCATCAAACTGATGGGGAGTGCGATGCGAGTGGAGTCTGCAGCAAGTCTTGCCTACTGTAGACTAGGTCCATTACCCAGGCAAGCTGAACCAGCAGGGACAGAGTACCGAGTGACCCTGTGGAGAAGGCAGAACATCACAGGGCGGCGAGTCCAGGCTCCCATCAGTGTACACTTTCAGCCAGGACAGTATTTTTAGCACTGCATTCCCAATAGAGAATCTAATACACTCCGGCCGTACCGATAGTGGCTCGCATTGGAAACTGGAACACTGCAGCCCTGGTGTGTATGTGAGGAATTCTAGAGCAGCAGGAGAGAAAGGGCTGGCCAGGCTTGACTTCTTCGTGTGCAAACATTAGGCTTGTACCAAAACTTTGGCAGAGGTAGGAACTTGACGCACCTCAAACAGTGTTTTTGTTTCAGAGCATAGCACTCGTACCATGACAAAAAGACCAAATTCATGCAGAACAAATGCATAATAGAATTTAAATGCTTCCTGCAGAGTAAAAAAAAGAAGAGGTTTGGGGACAACACAAGCAATAGGGTTACCATGGAGACTAGGCTGGCTGCAGCTCTTCATTAATTTTCAGTACATCGCCTGCTCTGAGCCAGACAAGACTGAAAACACAGACACTTTGCTTCGAAGCATCAATTAGTCATTAGGACGGCAGATTTCTACTGATCAATACCATCAGACCACTGCCCCCACCCCCTGACAGAGATGCACATTAAAGGCCAAATAAAAAGGAGGCAGTATGATGTTTCCCATCCCAGCAACACCCCAAGCAAGGACAAATACGCTTTATTGACTGTTATTGCTGCTTTGTAGCAGATTAATAAAGTAATAATGGGGGTGATTTACCAGCTGGATGAGAGCTGAAAATCAAAGTTTAACTGTCACAAGATGTTCCTAAATTTAACTCAACAGGTGCTGAAACAAACTTCCCCTACGGAGTTTTGAGATCAGTTCAGAATGCAAATACACGTCAGTGTTATGGGTGCTCAGCCCTGCACAAATCTAATGTCAGGCGAACGGCCAGCGCTAAACATTACAGCCTACGTTAACAAGCATCACAAGAGTTGTGAAATGTAAACACGGTACCATATATCCTCCCTAAGAGTCGCTTAGCTTGATTGTCTTGTCTACGAGTGTGCTAGGTGGCATAGGCATTAGGGATGGGGGTGTGTACACGTGTAATGTGTACACGAAAATGAAGCACTATCCGTTTAGGATGGACTACACGGAAAGAAAGAAAAAATATATATACTTTTTTTTATTATGGTTCCTGCTGATTGGATGAGCAGATCTGGAACAACAGGAACCAATCAGTACAGGTGATAAGGGTGAACCAATCATGCGGAATTGTAACATTACAAAACTACCCTTTTTAGTTTAGCCACAGTGTGATCCACTTTACGGCCAGGATTCACCTGGTCTGTGTAACCACGGATAATGCGACTAACGTCAGTGCACTGGTAGTGAATGACTGGACATGGCTACAGTGTTTTGACCACCGCCCTCAACTAGTCATTGGTGAGTGTCTAACACAATGTAAAACTGTATTTCAATGTTAAATATAATAATAGCAATGTTAATAATAATAATATAAATAAATAATACATGCACAGAAAATGTACTATATCGTGATATATATCGTCATCGGGATATGAAATTACCCATATCGTGATAGAAGATTTTCTTTCCATATCGCACAGCCCTATATGCTATAGTCTAGTCTGGCCGAAGTCTAGCTTAAAGTCTAGTTTTCTAGTTTAAATAGTCTAGAGTGACGTTAACGTAGTAACCTATATTTATTTAGACAGTCAAGAACTAGGCTTTATTTTAGATCATATTATTCAGCAAGCTGTTGAAGCTCCTCACGTTAGGTTACTGTCAAGCACTAAGTTGAAATGGTTGAAGAGTTGACTGTTTTCCCCCCGATATTGATTAATGCTGTTGGCAATCAACATTTTGTTTATTACAAATAATCTTTAGTCATGTATTATTATTAGTAGCCTCCTGTATTATGAATAACGTTGGATTATAATGATATAATAATAATAATAATATAACAATAATATAATGTCTCAATAACTAAAACACTCCGTCATTGGAAGGCTGTTTGATTAGAATTTCATGACACAAAACATTTTGAAACAAAGTATATTCTATTATATTCTAACCTATATTTACCTCCTAACGTTAATCTGTCATAACTGATCGCTTACTTACTAGCAGCTACCAGAGTTTCCGACCAGTGTCATTGGCCTCTGTGGCTGTGACATCATTATACGGTTAACCGCGTGTACGCACCAAAATTCAGGGTGTAAACGTGTACAAGAAAAAGCCAAAACTCCCATCCCTAATAGGCATACAAAACCACAATCCTTTTTCTACCACTGCAAACATCAACAGGCACCGACAGTGCTGATCTGGTGAAGGAGGCGGATGGGGGTTACTGGTTGCCAGACTGTCGGTGCACGTTATTGCTGGGCCTCAGAGAGAACTGAGGCCTCAATAAGCGTGCAGGAACACAAACACTCAATGATTGCAACACTTCCCTTTTCAAGGTTTCGCTGTTCTGTTGTTTTCCACGGCTAGAACTGCAGATCTACAGAATGCCGAGGTCACCGAGAAACATGTTCACCGAATCCAAACTGGTGTGTGATGTAATCCACATTAAGAAGGGTTGTAAAACCTAATCAATTATTCATCCATCAGTTTTAAGCTACACTGTAAACACTCAAACCAACTTTAAATAACACTTTGCTTTTTATTTTTCCAGACATAATGGTATATCACAAAATATACTCTTGCATTACAGGCAACATTTTCATTTAATCCTTTTATGATTGATTCATTTTCAAAAGAGGGAGCTTTGTGCAAACAAACAGAAATTCTGATAATCCTTGTTTCAACTGCCAGCTTTTTGGCCAGAGGTGACATCCCAAGCAGAGAACATTAACAATACAATATAGTATAACAGTATGGGAAATACAATATCTCTGTCCAAGGAAACCTAAGTAATTCAAGTCCGGACTCTAAATAGAGTGAAGTGGAGTGAAAGAGAGGCCTGCACCACAAAGTTCCCTCTGAGATTGTGGGAAGTGTGTCCTGTGGAGAGATGGCTCGAGCTGCCCACCAGCTGCTCTCACTTTCACATTATTATCTCTAAGTGCAGGTTAGGAAGACACATTTATACAAATACAAAAAATGAGCCTAACAATTGTTTTCTCCATTTCACATCTAGGAGGTCTGTTGTTTTGGCTACTCTGCAAGACCGGTACAATTTTAACACTTCAAAGATGGCAGATGTCGCACTAAAACAACAAGCCTAGGCTTGACATGGCTTCTATCTAATTACAGGTTACGTCCAAATTCATATTCAGGTTATTGAAAACTTGATGCATTCTTGAGGGTGTTATGGCCGCTGTTGACACTGGGGTAATTATTACCTCCAAAGCGTGAGAGGACAATAACAAGCACATTTCCTTTTAACGGTGTCAAGGGTAAAGATAGACCTGAGAAAACAAGGCTTCCTTGTCAGACACCTATTTGGTTGAAGTATCAGGTTGATGTTGAAGTGTAGGTAAGCTATACATAATTGTTTTCAAAACGAACATGTTGACCAGGATTAGAAGGCCATTGCCAAGGGTGACACTATACGTGTCAAACACACTCGTGACTTTGGTGCTGGAGATGCAGTGATTGTGTGTGTGTGTGCGTGTGCGTGTGTGTGGAGGGGGGGGTTCACAGTCTCATCACCTGAGATCACTCTCCTCGTGAGGAGTCATATGACAGGTCCTTGGATTGCTGCCCACCTACCAGACCTCCATTACCAAGTGGTATTCAACAACAGGCCACCGGTGGCTGCATGGCAAGTCCCTGCTCTTGTTGACACTTATGACAACGGGATGTCTGTTAACGTGGCATGGCGCTACAGATTCATGAGAAAGATAGCAGTCCGACAACCTGACCACCTGTGGCAAGACACACGACCTGAGGTGAACCACGTTGGCGGTAGCACAACAGCCACCAACTGAGAGAGACTGTAGAAGACAGGACTTTTACAAAACATAAGACTGTGAGACACATTTGTAGTTACATGGTGAAATGGTGAATTTCCACTGCCATCAGTTGGTGAGAAAATTAAATCAAATCACGCAACCACTAAATAAGCTGCATTAGTAAGGGAACTTTTCCATCAAGCTGAGCTGGACTGCTACCAAAAAGTAGCTCAGAAGATTTCCTGACTTCGGCACTGGTCAGTCCAGCTTATGAAATCGGCCAGTGTGAGGCCCAGGTTCCACTCTTCCCTTGTGCGGTTCACTCTCAAGTCTGAGAGGAGCAAGAAAGGGGGCAGCAATGCAATTACACAACTTGTTTTTGATTTATGTCTTAACATTCTCACTCAAACTGGTTTTGATGACATCACCCAAGAGAGCCCACGCTTTTGTATTTTTCAAAGCTCCTCTTAAACCCACTATTACAATATGACTTTTTGCCCATTAGACTTATCAGGTTTTTAAACGCTATCTAGGACTACATACGGTGTTAGAACAAACTTCATATACTGTACATAGGAGGAGGAGCTCTTGTTCATCAGTTTTGAAAACAAACACAAGTAAAACACTGCTGTGTATATGTGTTTGCGTCAAAATTATCATAAGACAGTGCAAATCTCAAGCCTTATCCACAGAATATAGGCTAACCTATTGTATCTCACATTACAAGAACATTTAGCTCAAAGAACAAGTAAAACACATTCCTCAGTCCCCGCTTGGACTGAAGGTGCCAATTGACTGACAGATGCTCCATGCTGTCTCTAAGATCATAAATACCTTCAAACATGCCCAAAGTGGTATAACTACTGAACGCATTAACACAGAAGGCTAGCAATTCTATTATTATTTAATAAGGGATTATGTTAAAAGCAAAGTTCATCTGTGAAATCTTTATTATATTTTTGCAATAGTATACCAAAACCAATCATATATTTGGGAGTGCATTTGCCTTTGTCGGCTAAGTGTTAATTAATACAGCCCAATACAATTAAATTGCACAAAACGTTTTATATTATGTTGATATTCAAATTTAGCCTTGCTTTGGCTTAACTGCCTGTCTGCTTTTTCAAAATATATATATTTTAGAGAATTCATTCCACAGTAGAAAACTCTTAGAACAAAAGTAATGACAGGTGGACTGCACACGTTTCCTCCAACTAGGCAACGCCAAGTGTCACAAGAATGGTTATACTTATTTCACTATTTCAGAAAGTCCTAACGTTCAGACAGTTGAGAAACTACCCAAAAAGCAGTTTGTAGGCAATGAAGAACTTTGGCAATTCTTCCTCCCATCTGTAAATCCCTAGTAACCTATATTGAATCATCTGCGATAAAAATGACAACACGTCCCTTAGTATATGGGACACTGGGTGAAACAGTGACAGCACTTTGTGCCACGTAATGTTTTCTACTTTTACTTTATATACTGGGCTCTGTGATTATCTTTAAAATGTTAATACGCTTAAACAGTCAAGTAGTCCCACAGGTTCCCTACACATTTCCTCACATGTATGGCAATATATGTTAAAGTCAAACATTCAAATACAGAAAGAAAGTAAATGGGTGCAGACGTTGTTGTGTTTGAGAAATGTTAAAATGTCTGACTGTGTTCATTCATTCTTATGCCACAGCAATAAGCCAAGACTTTGAATGTTCAATAATAATTTGTTCTTCTTAATTCTCAGACAGTTTCTTTGTGACAAAAACATTTTGTTTACAGTTCTTGTAGACTCAAATAGCCGATAAGTGTTAACCTTTGTCCCTTCAATACAGTGACTATCTACAACACCACTATTGCTGCTTACCTGCCATAATCAAAATCACCATAAACTCCAATAACAAAACCAAAAAACAGCATAACTTTCCTATAGGGCCTTAATATGTGGTAATCAGTAGTGAGTTTAAAGTATTTTTTTTGTGCAGTAGTTTTTATCTGATATTTTATCACTATAATATTTTAAAAAGTGTATTATATACGGTTCGTAGTTTTGCTGCAATATTTGTATGGTGTCCTAAAATTTGGACTAAATAGAATAAGAAATGGGATTAATATCTTTCAGTGGCTGCCAAATCAAAATGAAGAATAATGCATTTTAACTATTATTCCACTCCCTGGCTGTTAGCGCAGCGAAACTTTTATTAGACGGACGACTAGTTTGGATTGTAGGTTTCACTGCCCTCGCCGTTATCACTCCACCAGACATACAGACAGTTACTACTACATTAAAAATCATACAAATAACAAGTATACGTGTACAAACAGGAGGGGGGCCGTGGTGTGTTTGTGGGTCCTGCTTTACGTGTTTAAGGGTAGAGCCAGGCAGCGGTCAATTAAGGTGCGATGAGACATTCAATTTAAAAACTCGACAAATGTAACGTTAAGCTGCTCGTGTGCGACATCAAATGTGACATTTAATGTTACTTACTCTCTCCGTTCGCTTGGTGACGGATCCATACGATGCAGACAGTGGTCACAACAAAACCCCAAAAGAAAGTCCGGAGCCACATATTGACTCGGGCTGAGTCTCGACTCGAACGCCTGCCGGAGCAAAACGCAGAACGATCCGCCGGCGAACACGCTTCAAAACAGCGAGAAAGGCTTTCAGGAAGTTGGTTTTGTTATGCGGCGTGAGCCTGCGAGTAAACAAAAATAAAAACAAGACATCCCGGAAGATGGGCGGAGGAACGAGTCCAACGTGTTCAGTCAAATACTAACGTTAGCTAACGTTGCTAGCCACCTCATGGAAAAAAGCAGGGGGAAAAGCAGCATTAACAAACACCAGCGTGGGACGTGAATACTCGCGTTACGTCTCCGTTCGCGGTTAAACGCGCTGGTCGAGTAAATTAGCGCAGTTTAATTCGCCAATGTTGGGGGGGGGAAATGGTTGGCCGACCAGGAGCTAACGTTACCCGCTAACGAACGATAGTTAGCTAGCTAAACGTTAGCTAGCTGGCTCCGCCACTCCAGTCCAGGCCACAAGTGAAGTTTGCGCTGCTACCCTGCAACTCTCTCAATACAATACCGCTTTAGGAACCACACGCATAGCTGTAGTGTCGCTGTATACCGTCTTCTTCGTCTTCTTAAATGATTATATGCACGAAAATATTGATGTGGTACACGACCGTTAGTTTAAGAGCCGTTTGCAGCCGACTCGATGGTTGTAGCTTGCGTGGCGTAGTGAGTCTTGCGTCCCCCCCAAAAAAAACTAACAAAAACAACACAAAATCCTCTCAACTCCTCAGCGAAGACGCACAACGGCGACTATACTTCGCCCGTTTCACCGTGTGAAGTATCAGGCGCGACGTCCGACGCGAGGTCGCTTTCGTCAATGCAGAGATTTCCACGACACTTCGTCTCTCGGAGGCTGTCAGACTTCGTCGTGGCTCGATTAGTCGCCTCTCCTTTACGACAAATACGAAAAAATTAGTTTGGTTGTGTGGAGAAAAAACCCCCGAAACAACAACGTTCTCCCGGTTGTTTCTCGCGGCTCCGGACAGCTGCTGACTGTACGAGTGAACGTTATATTCGACGGAGTTTTGAGACGTTGTGCGCGTCCTCCTCTCCCGCAGCCAAGAGGTAGAGTGTAGTCTCCTTCTGCTTCTCCGCCGCTCCGCCAGTAAACAAACCCTGCCAGCGAGCCAGATGGGGTGAGGGGAAATACGGACTGGAGCTTATTGGATTACACAACAACCTGCTCAACTAAGTGTTGGATGCTAATGGAGAGT
>OMOT01067908.1:0-25992 GCA_900312575.1 Acanthochaenus luetkenii | reverse complement strand
CTGCTGGTGGCTGACGGCGTCCTGCCCCTGTTGAGCCTGGTGGTTGACGCCATCGTAGCCCTGCGGCGATTGGAGTCCGACACTCTCCAGCCCCTGCGCCGGCTGTTGGGGATCGTTGAGCCCCGGTTGCTGCTGGTGTCCAGGTAAAGTGTCCAGCTCATCCACCTGCGGCCCCGGAGGGTGCAGGACCACCAGCTGGTCCTGAGGAATGTCTGCGGCGGCTGCAGCCAGATTGGTGATGGACTTAGATTTGACGCACTGGAAGTCCACGTGGCGGCTCTTCCCTTCCTCCTTCTCCCAGGACATGCGGATAAAGGGACGCTGGACGTAGTTATAGATTACCTCCGGACGACCTCCGGGGCGGCGCTTCACCTTCTCCTTGTAAGTGGGGTAGCCTGGTGAGGGAAAAGGTCAAAGATCACCAGAATAGGTCAGTGAGAAATGGGGGGAAACATCTGCAGTCTTGCCTACGCTTTGAGTGACTGCTTGGATTACTACCGGGTTTTTTTTTTGCCTGTCTTTTTGTCTGTGCGTTTGTGTCTTTATGCCTCTCTGGCAGGATATCTCAAAAAGAAAGAAAGAAAACTAAATGAAATTTCTACAAAACTTTGTAGAAAAGTAGGTCATGGGCCACCTTAGAACTGATTAACGTTCACTATATATCAGCAGGGGTTGTCGAATGGTAGTGAGTGAAACAAAGCATCATGGCACCGTAGATTTCTACATTTCTAAAACACATAGCCCCACACACAGTGATACTAAACTACAGACCTGCATTGTGTTATAGTGGGCGGATTCCAAACGTCTGCTCAAACTTTCACAAACTATCCTTGGCCTTAGTACCATGACATTGATCCCATCAAAGTTCCAATAAAGCCCTTAGTTTCCCAAAATGCAGTTTTAGGTAGCTGGAGCTACAGATAATGCTGCCTCGCTGATGACGTTGCCACTACGCTGCCGCACACACAGGTCATGTAGCCCTTCAGAATAAAGGTTCCTCTGCAATATACCAGAACCTGTCAGAGAGAAGGGCTAGGCACTTCTGCTCATTTTTCTCAAGTCTCTAAATGGCTGAAGACACGGAAGAATCAGCCTCTTGCATAAATTGCAAGACATCATATCCCACCGAGATTTCCTGTATTTCACTCTCATACGGACATATACTTCCAGTGAACATTTTTTATTTTATATGGGGAAGCTGGATGGTGTCCGTGGCAAAGGTCTGCACTCTACTGAGTGCATTTTGTAGTTACAAATGTCTTCTGGAAAAAAACACATGAAAGAGAACATTCTGCTGGTTCTTGAATTTAACAGCTTTGAGTTTTGTAATATAATGATATCATCCCCCATGTTTAGAAGTCTAATGATCGCTTAGAAGCATTTTCCAAAACGCTGACCTCATTCTCAAAACTGCAATTCCCAAAACAGTAAAAGTGTTTCTAACACTATACCACCCATACAAAAGATCCTAAAACACTCAAAACATTAACCACAACCACACCAATAGTCGGTCAATCACTATAACACTGTCACCAAATGGAAAGCACTGTTTGATCGCTGCGTAAACACTGACACAAAACAAATCTTATTTGCAGTATTTGCATCACAACTGGACAGTATAGTGTTGCTGACAATACAAAAGATTGTCCCACACACAGGTATGAAGGGGGTGGTGGGGGGCATTCATATATCCCAAAATGACTGACAAAATGAAACGAAGGCGAGCCTGGTTAGTGGTTACAATACTGAAAACCAACCCTAGTTCCCACCGGGGCCCTGAGGTAAACTTATATGATTTTTCATAACTAAGTCGAAGCTCTTCCTTCCTGGTTTGTTAATATTGTTTTTCAGCTCAGAAAAGTTCTGAAGGGGTAACAGTCTGGTTTCCTCTACAATTGGGCTGCTGTGGCGAAACAGTTGAAAACCAACATCTAATGCAATGAATGTGTGAAACAAGTTATAAAACCATTACATTTTGCGGTATCTTCATGTAAAGTGACCAATCCTTGATATTCCCCGACTTTCCCAGAGAATTTAGCAAATTCCCTGACTTTCCCCGTCTGGAATACACCAATTAAAAGTCCATGATATTCCAGGACCAGACTGTAAATACGTCCCTGATTGTAAATACATGAATAATTCCTCAATTCCTTAAAATTGGACTTGTAATTGTTATCTGCAATGCAAACACAATTGAAATCAAAGCTGAAAGTCGTCTTTATATTACCATTATAATCATAACTCTACAGCATGATAATTGAACATACTTTGTTATTCAGTAGTGGAGACAAACAAGGAAGACAGTGACCCAGTACCTTCAATGCCCAGTCTGATCTTTTTCAGTCCTCTGTCCTTCAGCACCGACTTAGCCACATCTCGGTTCTCTATGTACTTGAAGAAGCGGTACAGCTTGGTGCTGTAGATGACTGTTGACATCACAAGAGGAGAGCGACATTCATAACATGAATCCACCACACAACCTTCAATAACTGATCCTAAGTCTGCAGATACTCTATTACTCTGTGGAGCCCTCCTCTTCTCACATCTGCGTACTCTTACTCAGAAAGTCATGGTAATATCGTACTCTGATAATTACATTACATTACAGCATTTAGCAGACACTTTTATCCAAAGCGACTTACATGTCATACTGTTGGCGGAGGCAGCCATGCAAGGTACCAACCTGCTCAACGGGAGCAATTCGGGGTTAGGTGTCTTGCTCAAGGACGCTACGACAGATTTTATTCCCGGGAGGAGCTGGACTCGAACCGCCGATCTTGCAGTTGCGGGGCAGGAACTCTACCTCCTGAGCTACTGCCATCCCATAGACAGACAAACAGTCATACTCACATTCACACCTACGGGCAATTTAGAATCACCAATTCACCTGACCTACATGTCTTTGGACTGTGGGAGGAAACCGGAGCACCCAGAGGAAACCCACGCGAACACGGGGAGAACATGAAAACTCCACACAGAAAGGGCCAGGTGAGATTTGAACCCAGGACTTTCTTGCTCTGAGGTGACAGTGCTAACCACTGCGCCACCGTGCTGCCCAGAATAGTTTTTATACCATGAATTATTTTTATTAAATTTGTATGCTATTTAAATGTATTACAGTTTGATGACAGAACACACAATTGTATAATAATAATATATTTAAAAAATAAAATAATAATACTGTACAACCGGACTGCACACCCTGCATAAAAGCTTGAATATATTTTCATACTTTTCAACACATTCCAGTGTTGTAATTGTCAGATGCTTGATGTTTATCCCCAGGCCCTCCCATTTGCTCTATTCCTAATGAGATTGTCATTTTCTTTGCTGTATCCTATTATTGCTGCTGCAACGACCCGATATCCCCATGAGGATTTATTTCCTCTAACCTAATTGTACCGTCCTCCCTACGTGTGTGTGTGTGTGTGTGTGTCTGTACGTAGTTAGACAGCCAGACAAACTCCCTTCAATAACAACATGGGAGTCAGGATGTAGCGTCCAAGCTCCGATGTTTAATGATGCATCACGCGAGCAAATGTAAAACTGACTAATATAAATGATGGTGGTGGTGGCCACCAGCATGACCTCAGAAAGGAGGCCTCTTCTGTGGGGCACGCTGTGTGGATAACCAACACGGCCCCTCGCGGCCCCCCGTGTATGTGTTTACACCACCTCTATGGTTTACACCTGCTTTGCACCACCACGATCTCCATCACATGGTGAAGTAAAGCAAAGGGAATGGATTTGTTACATTGAAATTCATCTTTATAAGGGAACCACAAAGACCATTCATGTACTATTGTATTTTATTTTATTTCTTTACTTGTTTTTGTTTGCTATCTCTTCCTGTTTGGATTGTCTTTTTCTTGGGGTCTTGTTCTATGCAATTATTATTCCTGAGTTAAAATGTCACAATGTTGGCTGGATGTTACCAGAATGTGAGCAACATCAGGGTTTACAGAACAGAGTCTGACCAGCTACTGAAGGTAGACACACATCTGGTGTGGACTCATCTGACTCATTCAAAAGTTGTGGCATATTCACAGGGAAATTATACATTGTCATGTTTTCTAAAGGCTATATAGATGACAGAGCAGCAACATGATAGGTTTTATGATTAAGCATTCAGTAGCGTAGGTATAACAAAGACACCAGTAAGTTGTGTTACAATGACTATGGCACAGTGGCTCAGTGCGTAGCATTATCGCCTCACAGCAAGAAGGTCGTAGGTTCAAATCTCCCTTTCTGTGTGGAGTTTACATGTTCTCCCCGTGTTCGTGTGGGTTTCCTCCGGGTGCCCCGGTTTCCTCCCACAGTCCAAAGACATGCAAATATATGTGTTTGTGTGTAGTATATGATGTACTATGTATATGATGCATGCAATGTAAAGCCCTTTGAGACATGCTTGTATAAAAGAGCTATATAAATAAAACATGATTGATTGATTGATAATAAGTCTCTTTTAAGGACATAAATGAGCGTCAGATAGTCTCCGGTCGAGTCATTCCTCTTTCAGTGAGCCTTTCCTCGGTTTCCCCTGGTTCTCAAATGCAACATCAAGGCGAATGCGTGAGCCGATCCCACAGGTGTGTTGCCGCGGCTCTAGAAGACACACCTGGTATCACAATGAGACTCTGCACCTTTTTTTGTATACAAATAAAACGCGAGATTTCGTTTGCTGTAAATCTAAGACAGTGTAATTCTATTTTTAAACAATCACTTTCACAAAAGCCGGACAATTATTCATCCGGCCAGAGGTCACACTGGACAGAGGACATCTGGGTCAAAATGGACTGTCCAGCTCAAAACCGGACGGATGGCCACCCTATAAGTGATGTAAATGCTAAATACATAAAATATAGACAACATTTATACAGGAATATGTAATTAAACTATTTTACTTACAGGCAATGCATTCGAAGGAAAAACAAGGTGAGATTGCAGAAGATTAACACATTGTCTGAAGTCTAAGTCTTGGATGCCCTTGGCGAGATCCTCAGTTGGGAAAGCCTTCATCACTGCTGCACTGTTGGAGGCAATTTGATGCAGCCTCAGGTTAGATTGTGCTAGCGATGCCTCAGAACGTTGTTGAGAGAGATGCCACAGTGCTGGGCACTAGAGTCAAACTACTCTAATTTGACCAGGTTTCTGGGGGTGATAAATTCCCCAAATGGGGAGATACCAGCACTCTTCTCCATCTTTGAGTTGAGGTGCTAATTCAGTGTGTTTATTCTCGATAACTTTCTCCAGGAGAATCTGGGCCTTTGGGTCCAATGCTATGAGTTTTAGGTGGGGGTGGTGAAGGGGTGGTGAAGGGCTGCTTCAGGCGTTGGTATCTCTGATCGGTTGTTCTGGATTTCATTGCACTCCTATCAGTGGCGGTAAGTCTATGCTCACTCCTCCATTCACTGTCTGCACAGAGGTTCTCAGTGAGTAAGGGGCTCTGCTCTTGATGCCAAATATGTCAAAAAAAGTCTGAAAGTGCAAGTGACCGATTACTTCGGTCAATAAGTATAGCAAACATGTTAACTTAGCGGTCACGCCGCCCTTGTGGATAGACTCTTACGAGACATATTTTGGAACACGAATGTCCCATGAGATCTTGGCCACACACCTCTGTGCACGTGGAGCTCACCAATGGTGCAATGGTAGGGGTTCCCTTTCTCTCATCTCTCAAGTTCTTTGATGACTTGCCTTTCGGTCGTGAAGGCAGGACCTGGGTGCATAGCGGTGCTGTGGCGAATACTCTCACACTCCCTGCATCTCAACACTGTTTTACAATCTCTTGCAGTGAGGGAAACAGAGGCACAACACCTGAAACATATCCCATTGTCCTTCAGGTAGGCTTTGCGTTCTTCAATGGTCTTGTTTCTGAAGACTGCATTTTGTAAGCGGATGAGGCTTATGATGGATGGGGCATTGTTTTCCAGGATCGTCGTCCCTCTTTGCTGCATCTTTGCTGGAGTCTGTCTTTCCAGTGACATCTGTCTTGTGCACAGATACGGGCATTCTTGTGCTTACGTGCCCCGGCATGGATCTCTCATACTTCAGGGTTCCACTGCTAAGATCAATTTCTCTTGGAGAGGGTGGGGCAACTTTGCCACAATTGGGTTGATGCCGCGGGCAGTATCTAAATAGGCAAGCCCCGGTAGATATCCGTCTGTTGTGGCTGCCATCAACTGGGAATGTTTTCCAGCTTAATGAAGAGGGCTTTCTCTATGTGTATGTGTATGTTTATGTGATTGTATTTTTATTTTTATTTTTATCTACAGGACACATTCCTGGCAAATCAAAGTATTGTACATTCTATTCTATTCTATTCTCCTCTGCAGTGCTCGGTGTCCTGTGGTTTGGGGATCCAGCGCAGGGAACCAGTGTGTCGCCGGTTAACAGCCATGGGCCACCATGTGATGCTGGCTAGGGGGCTCTGCTCAGGACTGACCTCCCCACCCCTCGTACGAACCTGCCGCATGATGGCCTGCCCTAGTAAGAACACACACACGCACACACATTCCTCCGATATTTACTCTTGTGTGTGGACAGTCGGGGCAATCAATTATTTCCTTCTGCAAGACCCTTTCACGGTCACAGATGTAGTCAATGCAGTCAGTTTGTGTGTGTGAGGGACTTGGGCTTAAATGTCAACCTGAATTTATACATAAACTGTTAAAATGCACATAACTCTGCAGCATTTTTTTTTGCTGGGTTACATCTCAAAAGGCTGCCAGGTATAGCTGGTCTCAATGTGTTACAAAAACTGACAGTAATTCTACAGTTGTTCTGATTTGTCTCGTAATAAGTGAGAGACTTTTTTCTACCAATGTTTTACTGGGTGTTTCTTGATTGTCAAATATGTCCGATTTCAAAATCTGTTTCTACAGAGTTTAGACCTTATAGGTAAAGGGACCTTAAAATGCACAATGCTTTAGACACCAGAGCTTGGTGTCAGAAGGCTGACAGAAATGCAATATTCTGATGTAGACCCACTTGCACTATTGTTTGACAGATATGGGTTTTTGAAGGCCGATACACACCGTAAAATCCTGCCACACCACACTGGAATGATATCTCAGGTCAGATATAAAAAATCGTAGGTGGACAACACTGACCGATATCTGATTTTTAATAAAAGGCCAGTCTCATTGTACTTTACTATGTGAACGCTCAGTAAAGGAGAACTGTAGATGTATCATGCCAGATTACAGCCATATTAAACATTCACATGAACATAATGTTCATATGTATACGCCTGAAAAGTGATTACCCATGGGACTGTGAGCAATGTATACACTCCCTGGCCCTCTGCAGGGTCTCTACTTTATCAAGCTATCAACAGATCCTGTTCTCACTTTGAACATGAACATTTGAAGTGGGTAACTGAAGGGGAAAAAAACTACTTAGATAAATCAGCCAGGCTTATCTTCAGTCTTTAGTTCATGCTAACATACTGTACTGTACATACACAAGCAGTCAAGGAGTGAGTAGCATAGTTCCAACATGTGGGAAGGACATCTGAAAATCCTACATGGGGAAGTTCAGCAGTTGTTCATTGAGTGTTGATGAGTTCACATAAAGAATATGGCCAAGCTGCAGGAGGGATCGCTCTTCCACTGTCTACACACTCATTCACTCTGTGCATTTGAAAAAAAAACGGTGATTGCGCTGTTCCAACGTTCACAGAGAGCCACCATTTACTTTCATAGAGGAATTCTCTGTGTGAGTCTGACTGAGCTATCCCTCTAAACTTACCTCAACTGGGATGGAGACCATAAAACACATGATTGAATGCCTTGCAAATGTCACGGCGACTCCTCAGAGTACAAGTGTGTTTCAGAAAGGGTTTGCTCCAGCTGCTGCTCCCTGCTCTTTCTCCATAAATACTATTGGTAAATGAGGATTGAGGTCGAGGCTGGGTCACCGGGAGAATTGGAGATACCGTACTATATTTTGGTTTGTGCATTTTTCTGCTTGGTCATGTGTTAACATGCGTGCAAGCAGAGGTGTGTTAATGGGGGTGCTTCCTTGCATAGGTAAATAAATACAGTGAAGTGTTATGCTTTGCATTGTGTGAAACAGAGTAGTGTGTCAAGACAAAGGACATGTGTTAGATGGTGCAGAATTTTCATTTAATTTCAGTGAACCTATATTTAAAACTTGTTTTATGGGTTCTATCCCAGCTCGTGGGGGATTGAGCATCTCGAAAGTCCAGTGGGTGGAGAGTTTTTGTTCCAAAGCAAAGTATGCGCTGGAAATTCTCAGCACCTGACCAAGTAATTGTTGGATCATTGGTATTGACCAACAACCCTATCAACCCCCCACAGATATATCATTGAAAACACGTTTGTATTATGGTCTCTATCCCAGGGTGGCCTGGTGGTTATAGAGACCATGGCGTTGATCAGAAGGTCACATGTTCATTACCTGCATCAACTGTAGTCCATCCCTGTCAAAGTGACATTCAGGAATACATGGACACTATATAGCATCCCCTGCATTCTCACACCTCTGGAAATAGGCATACGTGCATGTATTTCAGTGGAATATGCAATGAAAGCAAACTCCTGTCATTAAAGTTGCATTAAGTAATCTATAACCTTTATCAACCTCTATCGGCAACCAGTAGCAATTGCAATTTAACATCGGCTAGGGTGGCCTGTAATTGATGCAAGGTCACAATTTCACAACAGAGAAAAGTAAGCTAGCTAATGAAGAGCGTATACACTATATTACCATGCTAAATACTGGAGTAAGTTGTGAAAGTCAGAAATCTCAGGCCAGCAATCCATGGCCAAGCAATCGTTGAGTCATTGGTGTTGACCAACAACTCAACTAATGCAAATACATTATGGTCATTTTGTGCTATGTGGCTGTAAACATCGTACTTATTGCCCCTTTAAGGGTAATATACCCCCTATAAGCCCCCTGGCTTGCAAACGTTCTACACAATTAGTCCTGAGCTCTTCTAACAAGCACCTTTCCACTTTGGCTCTGCCTCCCCAGAGCCCTCATGTCCAGGATAGGACAGGAAAATACTGACAAATTATGTTTACTGTCCAACTATAGACGTGATGACTCATCGCGTCTATAGTTGGGCAGATATGAAGTGTCACATCTCATCACTGATTATATCTGTCTACTACCTCAGACTCATTACACTTCCCAAATCCACTTGACTTCACTGTTGCTGAAGCTGCTTAGTTCAATGCTCCTCATCAATCTAGCCATTCTAACCCGTAGCCTTATTTTATATCTGTCCAGTTTTTCCAGGTAAGTAGGTAAGAGGTCGAATGCAAGATTGAGGTGTGTCCACTTAACTAACATGCTGATGGATACCACACCCACTGGACTATCCGTCCAGGAATAATCACCATGGCCTTGAACTGCTCTCCCATTTCTGTAACCATGCGTATACTTCCCAACCTTCTCCACCCCAGACCTTATCTCATAACATGTTATTTGAGTTAATGATGTCAAATCTATTTGGCTGTTCCCCTTTAGCCCAAGAGTTCCATGGAGGGAAGGGAGGGAGGTCTTGTTTGCATTTTCTCATAGTCTAAGTATGACCATCAATCAGTATGGTTTACAATCATCATTACTCACATTGACCCAAACTGCTTCTATTCGTCAGGAATTATTCAGTGTTTTGAGTTCAGCTGACATGCTGAACAGTGCACAAATAAGGGTGTCACACTTCTTGGCCCGTTTCCCTCTTCGTGTTCTCTGGAATTTTCTTGGCTTTCCTACTAAATGTTAAATATAGTACAGCCTACATTTTAATGCATACAGAAGGTCTCTTTGTTGACATAAATGTACACCACCTCAGCGTAAGTGAGTTAAATTATGGCATGTGTGCGCCCAGAGATGGTGTATTTGGTATGACGCCCACCTCTAGCTTTTTCAGCCTTCCTGCTATCTCGATAAAGAAAAATACCAAGTTGAGTGGGTTACTCCATGTCCTTAAAAACTGTAATGTCTGTATAATAAACCCTCTCATCTTCCTTATTTACCTCACCAGAGCATAAGAAGGAGATGAGACCCAAACAGACATGGAAGGTTCCAGTCAAGAACCAAGTCAAGCAGGCAGTGATACATCCAGCGAAGGACAGAGACAACGAGGAAGGAATTAAACACTGTCCTTTGCTCATGGGTCTCCACCGCATCTACATCCAGAACCGCCAGGAGAAACGCCTCCACCTCACTATCGGTGGCCATGCATACCTCCTCCCCCACACCTCGCTGGTCATCAAATGCCCCGTCAGAAGGTTCCCCAAACCCTACATCCGCTGGCTCAAAGATGGACGCCCCCTGCCTAGCTCCAAACGCCTGGGCATCACCAAATCCGGTTCTCTGAAGATCCACTTTCTGGGGGCGGCGGACATCGGGGTGTACAAGTGCATCGCCGGCCCCGCCTCAGACATCTTCACCCTCCAGCTGATTGGCAGTGACTACAGGTTGATTGGCAGACTGTCGAAGGAGAACGAGTCTGCTGCCAGTCTCAGTCCGAGCTGGGAGGAGATGCTGCCTAGTTGCCACAGCCACCGCACAGAGCTGGAGCTGGAGCTGTATGGGCCCAGTGTGTCTCTGCTGCCGCCTGGTGACCAGGAGGCCTCCCTGCAGCCCAGGTTGGAGGAGAGGCTGATTAATATCACCCTGCAGGCTGACAGAGGAGAGATCCACCAAGACCAGGCCTCAGAGCTCATCTCCTCACTTTTAACCCAGATGTCTGCTGCCCAACTCTGGAACAGGCCTAGAGAGGAAACAGGACATGTTAAAGGTAATTATAGCCCTTACCACTGCTGCTTATATGTGTTTATCTATGAGGCTGTTTATAAATTACCTTGAGATGCTCTTCTTTCTCATTCTCTGTAAGACAAATTGTTTTTCCACACGTTGCCTGATGACCCATTAACTAGAGTTAGTGTAGTGTTGGCAAGCCCATGAATCTTTTATCTCTCCCTAGCTATATTTCCAGGAGAGGATATTCGGTCTATGAAGCAGTGTGTCCTCCAACTCATGTCCATGGTGATAATGTGATAAACGTTTGTGTCATCAATTGTGTATTTCTCTCTCTTCCTGAAAATCAAAAGGCTTCAGTTTCCCCCCAGATCGTATTCTTGGCAAGCCTCTGAAACAGCATTTAGATTATGTGACACTAAAACTCTCTATTGAATTCCAGGATACTACTACTACTACTACTACTACTACTACTACATTACATTACAGCATTTTATCCAAAGCGACTTACATATCATCATACCGTTGGCTGAGGCAGCCATGCAAGGAGCCAATCTGCTCAACGGGAGCAATTTGGAGTTAGGTCACATTACGGGGTTATGACATTTTTACTACTACTACTGCTACTACTACTACTACTGATACTACAACTACTACTACTACTAATAATAATAATAATATAATTTAGCATATTCATGCATACTTGATCCAATATGATCCAAATATTAGAATCAATTCGGGTTAAAGGTTTCTCATAGACAACCAGTATTGATCAATTACATGTAATCAAACAAGCTGTATCATATCCATCATGTCAGAGGTGGATGACACTGACTGGCTGATAAAGGGCCAATATCTGTCCATTATATTGGCAAACCAATATATTGGTCCAAACCTAATTGTGAAGGTAGAAATCTCATCCTTTATTACAGATGTATCTGTGCTTTCTCCAACAGGCAGATTTCCCAACTGGTCAGAGCGTTCATTGGAAGGGAAGGTTGCTAGCAGACCTTTGATCATCAGACAGCAAAAGACCCTTCTGGTGACCTTGCAGAAGAACCTCAACATCAGCATCGGACACAACGCCCTCCTCAGCAACGGTACCCGATCACTGACCATACTCTGTCCCACAGAGGGCTCGCCGCCGCCCAAAATCAGCTGGACCAAAGACGGAGCACCACTACAGCACACCGACAGGTAGCCAGCACTGTAAACCAGTTTAAAGTGTCAGAAAACTGGTACTTTAATACATTATCTCACACACATCCCAAAACTGTCAACAGTCTTGATCAAGAGTTGTTGAGAGATTTTCTGTGTGACATTGTGCACCGAATAATAATCCCTTGCTTTGTTGCTCAATGAAATAATGTTGCTGGAAAGTTAGCATTGCACCAGTCCTCTGTGAGGAGTATGTTTGAATAAATACAGTTCCCAAACAATGAAGTAAATTTTTAGTGAATTGTGTCTGCTTGGAGTGCAAATCAAAACAAAAGAATTAAATCAAACCCTATATGGGGGAATCAACCAGTGTGAGGACCAAATAGTGTCGAAGTGCTTTGTTGGTGAAAGCCTGTTTAAATAAACTTGATAATTCCTTATTGGTGGATTTGTACTAACCAGTATGTGAGATAAAGTAAAATGTCCTCTACCAGATTAAGGAGGATACATGATATCATAAATTCTATTCCCACCATTTCCATTTTCACTGTATTCTTCATCATTTTCTGTCTGTAGGAGGGTACTGAAGCTCAGTAAATGATCTCATCTAATGAAGCAGATATCTAAGCTGCTCGGTATGATTTATCATTCCCTCCTATTGATTTGTTTCCACATCGTCCTTCACTTTGGGTTCTTCCACTCCTGTCTATGTCCAACTCTGGGTCAAGGTGACTTCTTGCCTGGGTATGCTCCACTGAGGGGCAGCTTTAGTTTTGAAATGTATCTACTCCCCTGGCACTGATGCAAATGCCATGTAAAAGTGTTTAATGCTCTTATTAATATGATAAAGCACCTGCTGTCAAGTATGGACTCTGCTCTGTATTCCAATACAAATGTGGGGGTTAATAAGGTATCATTCCTTTCATTCCAGGCTGGTCCTCACTATTCTGTTCACCTGTTAACTCTGGACCACTTCCCCATACATCAAGTGCAAATACATATTCAGATAGTGTCCTACTCTATCTAGTGTCCTACTCTATCTTAGCTCCCCCTCTGAGCCCTTTTTTGGGGTCTCCCCAATATCCCAATATCCTTACAAGATCTTACAAACACTGTGTCTGATATACGACTGTCCTTTTGGATATAATCCCTTCCAATTTCCTTATAGAGGTCCTGGACGTTATTGGCCCTAGTCTGCTTACCGTTGTAAATAAATTCCTAACCCCTAACTACTACTACCACTGTCCAGCCGCTCCTAAAGAGACATGACAACAACAGCACATCACAGCACTGAAACAGCCCTCTTAAGAGTTGTAAATTAAGTTGCTATCTTAGATTGAAGTGCTGCCTTTGACACCATTGATAATGCTATCATGATTGTGTTGAGTTGGTATATCTGGTTGTCCCCTTGACTGGTTTTCCTCATACCTGTCTAATAGAACATTTTATGTTTCAATCAGAGACCATGTCTCATCCCGTGCTCCACTGACATGTGGGCAGGTCAATTCTTGGGCCTATTGGGTTTTCTCTGTATACGTTCCCCTGGGGCACATTATTCTGTATCACTTAGCACACTTACACCTGGCATTTCATGTGACTTGCATTCAGATTGTACCCGGATGCGATTTATCCACATTACATTTACATTTGCTATCGAAAACTCTCGCCTCCGGTTACCTTAGAGCAGCACACTTCAGCTCTTGTGAAAGTAGATGGGGAGACGGAGAGCAAGAGGAGCAAGAGAGAGAGAAAGAGAGATAGAGGCGATGCCACCGCCATCGCCGCGGGCTGGGAACGTTAGGCGGTGCACTTGTGGGACATGCCAGGAGATGAGAGGGATGATGACAGTATTTTCTGCCAGGAATCGGGGACTGGTCAGTGGCTATTAGCAGAAGTGTTGGCCGGTCCCGACTCCTGCATCACCAGCACCCCAGCATCAATGCTTTTTTGGACACAAAACCTAGGCTAACATTAGCCTCTCTACACAAACCTACGGGGGACGGTGCATCTTGGGAATTGGAGTTACTGGAGCTAATGACTCGATTTGGCAGAGCTGGGAACAAAACCTCAAAATCCTGAAAAATACATACAGTAGATACAAATTGTGTAATTTTTTTTATGGGATGCAGTATACTATTTTAATCCAAATATAACTGGTTTGATTTAGGGTAAAGTAAAGAGTGCCTTGGTCCTCTGATTCCCAACATCAAGTCAGCTTCCAAAAATGTGTGGGTCATCTTTGATCATAGTTTTAAATTGGCAATTACTTAAAGAAATTGATGCCGTAATACCACTAAAGTACACCATATTATTCATTTCCACAATCTGGAAAGACTAGTTCCCGCTTTTATGTCCTCTCGTCTTGACTATTGTAATTCCTTCACATGCATCAGTCAAGGCATACAACTAGTCCAAAATGCAGCTGCGGGACTACTTACAATGACCCCATGCAGAGCAGCTCACATTACCCCAATACTGGCCTCACTGCATTGGCTGCTGATTCATTTCCGAATGGATTTTTACATTATTTTGATTACCTATAGGGCATTAAATGGTCTGGCCCCATTATATATTTGTGGACTATTCAACCCCCACAAAGTTGTAAGGTCCCTTTGATGTTCAGACCAAGGGCTTCTGGCTGTCCCCCGGTCCAAACTACCTCTACAGGGGACTGCGTGTTTGCCATGGTAGCTCCTAAGCTTTGGAACAGCCTTCCCCTGAGAGATCTGCCAACACAGTTGAGTGTTTTAAACAGCATCTCAAAAGTCATCTGGTCACGTTAGCTGTTCTCTGATTTTAATTTGTTGTGTCGGTATGTGTATATGTATGTATGTGTGTATGTGTATATTCAATGATAGCTGAAACTGGGATACAGTAGCCCTTTAAATGAAAAACTGAATGAACATACATTTTCATTGCAAGTATTACAGTATATAGTTTTTATCTAGCAGTGGTCAGGGAGGAACCTCCATTATAAAACGACATTGACTTGGCTATATCCAATATTTAATAAAAGGCCAATATCGGCTCATCATATCGGCAAACCAATATTTTGGACAGTGTCCCAGATCAGCATGTTTTTGGTCCGACTGGTTCCTCTTCTTTCTTGAGGCAGGTTAAGTGATGATACAGCAAAATGAAAAATACTGTGAGTAATTTAAACTGAAAAAGTGTTCACACTCAGCAGGTTTTGTATTTCAGGTATTAGTATGCAGGAAGTGCAACTTGCATGTTACATATTTTAAACCAGAGGCATATGGGGTAAGGCAGCAGATATAAACAATGTATCCCAGGTGATACATTTAATTTACATTAATTTGTACAGAGGAACCAATTACTGGGTTATGTTCATCAGCCTGCGGACACAATCTAATGCATGGCATTTTCAGTGACATACAACCAAACTATTGTATTGAGTTTCTGTCTCATTGAGGAGCTGCTGGACCTATGAATATTGATTGACCTTTTGAAAGGCATTTAATGTGTGAAGTCACAGACCACACACACCACACTTTTGGGAACTTGCACTATAACGTTCTTGTCAACCAAAATGCAGGGCCTTCCCTTCTGAAAATGCATCTCCTTTGCTCAAATCCCAGGCTTGAAGTGCTGATTGAGGTTTGAGGGCTGTCACTCACTTGGACCCTCTCTCATGTGTGGGAGCAGGCGGTTGCATATGGAAGCCATCACCACATCGCTCGAGGCCCTGCCAATCATACCCAGCCATGACTGACTGCTCTAAAGGGAGACTGTTTTTCTGCTCCGATCCCTTGCACGACATGCCCTATTCTTGATTTCTCCTAGCCTTCTCTTTAACTGGCACTGACAGCCTCTGGACTGTGTGCCGTTATTGTATTGCGAGCTCAAACCTGCTGAACTGGGCTGTTTCTGGTTTGTCAGAATGCTGCTAGCAGGCCGGGTCAATGTAATATCTGTAAGATGTGCAAATATTAAAGGTTCAATTCAGATCTTGACTTAAAGCTGCATAAGACAAGATTTGTATGTAATAATACACAAATGTTATCAGTCTAAATCACAAATTGGGGCTGCAACAAAGCAATGCCCACTAATTGAGATACCACCATATTTGCACAAATTCTCTTAATTTCGACAAATTTAAATACAAAAGAGAAATAGTTGCTCCAGCCGAAGAACGCCGGACTCACCAATGATGGTTGAACCTGAATTTTATTTTCAACATCCCCACCAGTCACATTACAAGAGTAGCCATTCAAACCTTTACAAACTCAAACAGTTATCTCCTGTTGACACTGAAATTAAAAATGACTTTTTTACCTGTTTAGCTCAGTCTAACTATCATACCATACACCTATTTCAAAATATTTTATTCTATTTTTTATATTCACTCATTACTTTTACTTCCTGGAAAACTAAAAATGTTTAGTGGTGACTTCAAAGTGTACCAGGAGGCGTACATAAAATAACCTATAAAATCATTACAGAGTTTTTAACAATCCCGCCCCTACCTAACTGATATCCCATTGGTTTACACTTTTGAATGATTCCTCCCCATGTTTGTCCTGTTGAAACAGGAAATACATCACATTAAGGAAGCAAGAAGCTCCCAAAATGCAGTTTCATTGTGACTTTAAGAGTTCCATAATGGTGTTTAATTTTGAATAAACACACGTGCAAGCATAGGCATGCCAAAATCCTCAGTGTGCATCATAACCATACTCATAACCATACCCATAACCATACTCATAACCATACTCATAACCATACCCATACTCATAACCATACTCATAACCATACTAATGACCATACTCATAACCATACTCATAACCATACCCATAACCATACCCATAACCATACCCATAATCATACTCATAACCATACTCATAACCATACCCATAACCATAGCTGGCAATTGCAGAGCATCAATCCAAAGCACACATCCATAGTTGGTAATAGAAAGGAGGATACTTTTACTTTGGATGTTGGAGACCTTTATATAAGAGGATCAGAACAGGAGAAGAATAACTCTGTGGGAGAAGATTCAGATAAGAAAGTTCCCATCTCAGCTTTTTGCTCATGGTTACAGTGACATTGATTATTATGTTCCTGTAACTTTTGTATTTTACATTAATTGTGTATATTGCTTTCTTCATACCTGAGTTAAGTGTCCACATCAAGAACACAGGTCCTGAACTTTGCATTAATAATCAACAATGCATGTTGAGAGTTAGACCCCAAACAGAAAGGCCTAGCAGCCTGGTGAGACGGCTCTTATTTGAATCTCTGAATAGGATTCTACTGAGCGTGCACTGTTTTCAGCCCAGAGCCTGGTGTCTCGGTTTGAGTCCCTCCTCCTGTGCCCTGAGACACTTCAGCAGCTCTCTGGACATGTGTCCTTCTCATCAGAAGATCACTGTGGAGGTGAACCCAAAGTGAATCCACATCTCCCACCGCCTTCTCTGAACTCCTAATGCATCTATTTTGGAGTTGGTTTCTTCTCTTGCCTGGATTTTCCACAGGCAACTCTGAACTTGACCACAAGAGAGGGTATGGTAAAGGAAGAAATTAAGTGAAAGAAAGGCAAGAACAAAGATGGAGAAAGAGTTGGTTGACATTCACTGGGCCCATGGCTGTGGCGTGAAACACAATGTTCTGCAGCTGTTGCCCTTGCCTCGATCTTATCAACGCGATGAGGCTTTGGAGTGAATTGTGTGTGATAACAGGCGAAGTTGTCTCTCTAAAAGAACGTTTAACAGATTTACTCAGACTCTGTTCCTTTACTTTAAGGGCAAACAGTTCACATCAGTAATTTTCGGAGTGAAAGCAGAGCAATGAATAGATCTTTTTTTTAAATTATATTGTTGGTTGAAACACAAGGATGATTCTGATAAAGGATTTGGAATTGGCTCTTTGCAAAGATCAAATCGACTGAATACGTGCTCCCTGTAGTTGTGAGTTACTTTGAATGAAAACATCTGCAGTAGTGTATATCTATAGCACATCCATCTGTAAACCCGTTATGTTCAACTGGTATATTTATTTTCTATCCTAAGATGGTTTTATATTACAGGTACAGCATGATCTCCAGTCACCCTAATTCCACTACAAAGCCAAGCTGCTGCTGTTCCCAGGGCCATGAGAGTACATTTTCCATGCTCTAATGGTTTATATGTTCCGTGCTACATCCAAGGTCCCACGTAATAAACTGCACAGCCTCAGTGGCTGATGCAGTGGAGTATCCCAGATCCTCTCTAGTAAGGACTTGGACTGTAAGACGTTTGTATCATTACCTCTTCCTCGTGGAGGTTAATTGATGTGAATAGACTGGTCCCAGACCTGTGCCTGAAGGAAACGCAGCATTTGGGCCAAGCAGCAGTCTGTGATGTTACGAGCGGTCTGAGGTGCTGGTGGGTGGGATTCGCCCTATATACATTTCCACATGCTCCTGCTTCCATGGGTTTGAATAGAAACCTTCTGAGAGATTATTGCTCTGCTTTAACAGTCCCGGCCTTTTACACCAGACTCGAGCTCTGTTCTAACCCCAACCCTAACCATGCGTTCATACTGTGAACAACACATTCAACAAATCACTGGGAGTCCATTCAATTCCTATAGCGCTGAGTGACCAGGGAGATTCGGCCGATGTGTGGATGGTTAATATGCTTGTCAGTAGAGAAAAGTCAGCCAAGGCTGAACAACGCTGTCATTTGGCGTCAACAGCCAATCAGATTTCCACGCTTCCTATTTCGCTACCAATGTGATTTCATTTCATAGACAATTAGCTCTGACCTGCAAGTGCAAAATGGGTAAGAAGTCTATTACAGCCATTCAAAGCTTCCCAGTTCTCTACAAGTTGTATTTGAAAGACTACAGCAATAAATGTCTCTAAAATTATACCTAGAGAACTGTTGCATCCATCATTGGGGTTGATGGTAAGCTCCAAAGTAATTTAAAGTTTCTGTTTATTTTCGATTATTGTTACTTTATTAGCACTTGCTAGCTTCTGCTTACCCTTGCATCCTCCTATCATGCTCCCATGCCCTTACAAGGTTTAATTAATGTAGGTGATCTCCCATTGAAGCTGGCTTCACTGTTTTGATCAGATATCAGGAAGCCCTTGTATTGCTCCCTATCTGTGTCCCCAAACCAAAACCTCTCAGATATACAGAAAATGTTGTTCTTATCAAAAGGTTATCTGGGTTTGGAGATTAAAGTATTGCATTCTCTGTTTGACTACTTGCCATATTTCACCAGCTCCTTCTGGAATGCCAGAGTTCACTGTTTGACGACTGATTGATCATGGTTTTCCATCTCTTTATAAAGCAGATGAATACAATATACAGATAACACTGATGCACCCAGGCACATTAGAGCCACAGTGATTCACATATTCAGCCAATCAACACACACATAGAGAGAGACATAGAGTCCCATCTGACCCAACTTCAGTGAGTTTAACTTAAATAGTATGATAAGATGTGCATGCAGAGGGAGAGCATATCAGCCACTATAATATCAGACTGTGTGCTGAGACTATGGAACTGGGAGTGGTCTTGGGCGCATTATTCAAAACAAAACAAAAGTAATACTCATTACTCGTTACTCATTTCAAAAGTAATACCGTACTATTACTTATTACTCCATGGGAGCAGTAGTTCTGCTTATTACATTACAACCGTTACACACCAAAATTGGTGATTACATCCTCTCAAAAATCTGAACGAGTCAGTTTCCTCTCCTGTAAATGATCCGGAAACAGTGCTGATAAACAGGATAAAATCAAAGGTATGAAAAGTAGTGGGAATATTTTCACCCAGAGAAAATACACTTTTCTACCATTTCTCAAATAAGCTTTTAGTGTATGCATTAGTTGAGTGGACTAAGACTTCTGACAACATATTACTTATGACGAAAACAAATCGAAGTTTGGGGTTTGATACAGTTTTTGGATAATTCAACTTCAATCTGATATTTAAGGGTGCTAGCCCAGGCAATTACTTATTTTTTCAACTGGTAATTGTAATACTGTTACTGACATTTAAATAGTAATTTGTTACACTACTCATTACTGGGAAAAGTAATAATAATTACTGTAATGCTTTACTAGCCAAGACTGACAGGTCATAACACAAACCCACACAGAGCCATCCAAACCAAGCCGCATATATTAAACCCAGTCAGTGAAGACACTATTTGAATGAATAAGCTCTCTGGAAGATAATGCGGCATTATCAGTGCCATCTCTAATGAAGTGGTCCTCAATTACATTTGCTGTAGAATACATTTTAATTTGTAAAAGATTATCATCTGCCATTTTTTTGGCATTTATTAGACAATTGAAAGTGGAGAGAGACAGGAATGACAGGACGAGAGAGGGGGATGACATGCGACAAAGGTCCTGAGCCGGACTCAAACCCAGGATGTCGTGGTTACATGGCATGCGCCTTAGACCAGTGGATCTCAATCCTGGTCTAAGGATTAAGGTCTGTGGAGCCAGAGCCCTGCTGGTTTTCTACTCTACCTGGTGGATCACGTTCACCTGATGTCCCAGGTCTCATTCAGCCCCTGATTACACCAGGTGAACGTGATACACTAGCTGGTAGGATAGAAAACCAGCAGGGCTGTGGCTCCTGAGGACCAGGGTTGAGAACCACTGCCTTAGACCACTGAGCTACCAGGATGCCCACATGATATGTGCATTTTTTCCTCAACATTGAAGTCACTACTCCATATATATGATGTAGTCCGTAAATGTAGATAGTCCACTTTGCTGTCCTTTCCCCTATCAAAGCTGACCTTTTCAGAAAGTTTTGTGATCCAATGTGGTCCCAATCCACCAGTTGAGAACCACTGGGAAGAAAACAAAACATTTGTTTTGTCTCTGTCTGCAGGGTATCCTGGGATTACTCTGGAGGACTCCACATCTCCCAGTCCAGAGCAGCAGACAGAGGCCAGTACAAGTGCACAGCCACCAACGCACATGGCTCTGACTCTGAGACATCTCAGCTACAAGTGGCTGGTGTGTATTCTGTCTTTTCTTACAGTACTATCAGTGTACAGATCTGTTGAGTAAAAGTGGCTGACATTTAACTGGTTGTTGCTGCAGTAGTGACTTGTTTACCCCGGTGTGGGTGAAGCATACAACCACCCCTAAATGATGTCAACCGAGTCTATGTTAAAGTTTATGTTAAATTCTGCTGCTATTCTCTATTTTGCTGCCAGGACATGCAGTGATGTCTCTCATCCCGTTGCCTGTTACAACTCCTAATGTAATAACTTTTCACTAACGTAATAACAATTTGCAGCTGTTAGTGTAATAATACTGTTAGCATAATACATTTCCCATTAGTGGGATAAAGGTTACTTAACATTAACTTAATGTTTGCAAATGTTTATTTATTTTGTATGTATTTTTTATTATTACATTATTGGGTTATATTACATTAACGGTAATACTTTTTTTTTTCATGTAAGCTGTTTACAATGATCACCAAAGACATCTTCCATACATATTCATCCCTTTATAGACGTAACACCATAGTTAATAACAACATTTATGAATGGATGACAGTTGTGTATAGAATTTTGACTATTATTGCACTATCAGTTATTATATATTTGAAAACTTCAACAACAAAAATCTGCTTTCTCAGTAATGTAATAAAAACAATGTCATAATTATTCGGTTGGCAACATTAATGGTAGGTAATTTGTATTACACTAATGGGAAATGTATTATGTTAACAGGATGATGACACTATTAGCTGCATTGGTCAAACGTTAATGGTTTACTACATTAATAGAAAGTGATTACATTAGTGTGTAAAATATTGTGTGCAGTGCTGATGAGCCATGCTTTAAACAGCAGCACACTGGAAAACAGATTCTGTTGTCCTCCATGCAAATTAGATGGTTAATTTTAATTTGAGTACATTACCAAGCACTTTTGAGAGTGTGCCTGTATAAAATTGCTGCATTTTGAATGGAATAGCAACTAATTTGTCCATTTCCATCTTCTTTTAGTTAGACAATGTATTGCATCTCTTCTTGAATATTTTGCATGTTTTGCATCATTACATATGTTTCTACAGTAGAGCTTAATGTATTTTCTTGTATATGCAGCAAGAACTAGTATCAGTACCAGTCTGATTATAATATAAGCAAGATTTAGCACATTACAGTCAGACTGATGCTTTGAGGCACATACTGCACATTTCACATTCATTTGTCATTGCATTAGTGGCTAATATATATTTGTACGTGTGTGAACTTCCAGAGCCCCCGGCCATCGCGGTGTCATGGGGGAATGTTTCAGACCAAGGTGTGATGTTGGGTCACAGGCTGAGGGCCGTGGTGGGGGGCCGGGTCAGCATTCGCCCAGGGACCAACATCACTCTGGACTGCCCTGTCACTGGTAGGTCACAACACAATACTAGATCTAGAACAGGCATAGTCTAGTGTGGTGCTGGTGTGACCGCAGTGGGAAGGCAACCACACAACACAGGTAATGTCAGTGGACATTTTTATTGTGGGGTAATGAACAGAAGCAAAACGACTTGTAGGAGGGTGAAGTGTGGTGTTCACAGGTCTGTTGTTTCATCCTGGAGAGGGTGACATTGATTTTGGAAGGAAGGTTCCTGCTGGTCACGAGGCGTTGGGCAGTCATGTTCATTGTTCCCTCTAAGCCAGTAGTGTCCAGTCCTGTGCCATGAATATGAGTCTGCAGGTTTTCATTCCAACCAAACACTACAGCAGGTGATTTCAGCTGGTGTATTGTTTGATGAAGGAGGGTTCCCAGTGGTTCACGAGGCATTTAGTGGTCGTCGAGGCCCTTCTCAACTGGATTCTACAGAATAATGTACTGGAGGTCGGGTTACCAGTGATAACATGGAAGAGTAGATGGAGAGTTACCGGTGGTCACATGGCACTGGGCGGCTATAGAGGTCCTTCTCAATCTGCAGAGATAGGTAGTGGAAGGACGTTCCTGGAAGGAGGTCCTTCTCAATTGGATTCTACAGAAACGGAGTGGAGGGAGGGTTACCGGTGGTCACATGATGTTGGGCAGTCATGATGGTCTAAACTCTAAATACTGTCTCAGAGGCTTTTCCACCCTGACAAGAATAAAACACTGAATCCATGTCATTTTCCGGAATTATTTGGCATATAAGTGATCAAATTTAAAGATACTCAATATCAGCACAAATATCAGCTATTCAAAGCTTCTATCAAGAATCTTGAATACAAAAGGTTCAGATGGAGCATGTTGTATTAGTTTCCTCTTGTGGTGTGCAGAGACACAACACCTTGATACAATAATGTAGAAGGCTGGAGGACACATGCAAGCAGACAGACAGTGGGATTAAGATGTTTAGATTTAGTGTCTTTGTACCAGGGTTAGAGTGATATGTGGTGACGATGTTGGCCTTTAGTTAAAAAACTGATTTGCCAATAATTATTGTACAATTGATCAATACTACACTGGGTGTCTATGGGAAGAAGCCTGAATGTAAATATTTATCAGATTCCACACAAATATTGTATCAAGAACTTATTATTCGTAGTAGTAATACTAGTATCCTGGGTTTCAATGGAGAGTTTGTGTCCCATGGTCTAAATGCTATTTCAGAGGCTTTTCCACCCTGCCAAATTCAAATATATTTGAATATTGGCAGCTTCAATTGGCATCAGCCTTCAATAATCCATACTGGTTGAACTATACTTTATTCAATACCATGCCTCCGGTTTCACAAGAGCTGAAGCGTGCTGCTCTATGGGAACCGGAGGCGAGTCTTTTCCCTACTTCCGTCGTAGGGGGAAGACTTTTACTTTAAGGACGACATTCTATATCAACGTCTTGGAAGCAGCTATATGCACAAAAAACATATTTTCAGGTGGAATGTTTCACAAAATGGAGGTAACATTGATTTAGGGTAAATTATCCCTTTCATAGAACAGATAGATACCCAAGCCCTCAGCAGACACTGGAAAAGAGGCTAGGGATGGATAAATCTCATGGAGCCTTTACATATCATAAATAACCTTTCATTCAACTGTGAAAAGTGGTGGTGTTGGACATATGTAGACTGCCTGTCAATCTACTAAATATGAAAAGAAAGCACCATGGCAGTCAAAGCTGCATGCGGTCTGATTTTGATACAGTAAGTATGACAAAATAAAGTATCAAATTGTCTGACACCCTACGCAGCATCTTGGTCTGTACAATACTTTCAGACATCAGTAATACATTACTAGTCTAGTCATCATTCCATCTTGCATGGTTTGATATTTCCACATGGTATGGTTTTTATTTCTGTACATACATGTCAAGAATTGGTCGTAGAATTGGCAGGAAGTGTAGAAGTTGGCATCCACTACTCTGATTTATCTCAGTAATTAATACCAGCCTCGGGTCAAACTTGCCACTGACATTTACTTGCTATGGTATTTGTTCTCGCGCTGGTTTTCAGGTGGGAAGAAGTCAATTCTGTCATCTGTTTCTCTCCCTGTCTATTTCTTGCCGTCCTTGCATCAATCATTAATTTTTCCGTCAATATTTTCCATCTACTCCCATTTTCTACTTTCTGTCTCTCTTTATTATCTCCACCATCGAAGATGGGGGCGGAGGTTATGTTTTTGGTCGGCAAGATATCTCCAAAAGTTATGGACGGATTTGGATGAAACTTGATGGAGAGACAAGGACCAATTGATTAAATGTAATCGATGGTGATGATCTGGATGTGGTCGGACAAAGGGGACTCTTTGGTGTGTCGGAGGTATGCGCTCTACCGAGTGCCCTCTAGTTTTCCTGTTCTGTCTTTGTTCTTCTGGTCTTATTCTCAGCGACTGTATTTGCATGTTTATCTGAAGCAATATTGCCAAAGCAGTATACAAAATGTCAATTTCCCAAAACCAACAAAAAGCTGTTTATGCAGTCATTCCTTCGGATGAAAAAGTATTTGGTTTGAAACAATAACTACACAATAGTAAATAATCATCAGTAGCCTGGGGCTATGTGTACCCGTTCTTTGTGTGACTGTGTGTGTGTGTTTTTGCCAGTACTGTAACCACACCTCCCGTAACACTCCATGCCTCAACCGGGAATAACAAAGTTAATGTCCACAACAAGGAATACAGGAAACAGCGGTTTAATTACTGCTTATGGGGCGCAACTTATGAGTCTCACACAGAGTCCGGGGTTAAGGCAGGAGAATGGTAGTCAGACAAGCAGGGGTCGATAGCCAGGCGGGTTCGCAGACGGTCAGGGATCAGGCACACAGCAGGGTTCTCGGTCCGGTCGGTCATACACTTACTAGGCTTTCCTCGATCTCTCTCGCTTTCTCTCACGCTCTTCCTCCCTTCCCCCCCATGGGTCACACACACATCTCTCTCCCTTGTCTCCCCCTATTTAAGCCCTACCGCTCTCTTTCCCCTATTGGCCCCGCCCGATCCTCCTAATGGGCTCAGCTGCCTTGCATCTGCTGCTGATTAGAGCGGATGTCCGTCCCTGGGCTCTAGCGCCCCTGCAGGAAACGGCACACACTACCCCTCCTTCACCTTTCCCCTCCTAAAGGACCTCCGTCTGCCACAAACCTTACTAGAGACCAAAATCGATATGCCTAAATTGTGTGTGTGTGTCTGCGCTCACTCACTGTCTCTCTGGTTGTGGCATTTCTCAACATAATGGTAAATCAGACATGTTGCAGCTTCATTTTCCTAAAAGTATTGTTAGGCTGTGTTCACACCGCAGGCCTTTATGCTAATTGATGAGTTGTTGCCGGACCCTTGGGCTGGCCAATAACAGTGAAAGTCCATACGGGTGCCCCTATATTGTAGTTCTAGAGCAGGCCTGGCCAACCCGCGGCTCCCGAGCCGCATGCGGCTCTTTGCCTGGTTTCATGCGGCTTTTACATTCATATCGAAGTTTGTATTTGTGTTTTTTTAATGTGCGTGTTCGCTTGAGTTCAATACGGTATAATTTTCGTCAAACGCGCATGTGCGTGGGATGAAAATACCTCAAAGTTTCCTAGTAGGAGCAAGATCATTTCAGTAAACAATTTGTGTCAAGTTTGCTCTCAAAATGGCAGGGAAAAAATGCACAGCAAAACGAAAATATGAAGA
>OMOT01067881.1:5421-25325 GCA_900312575.1 Acanthochaenus luetkenii | reverse complement strand
GAGGAGTCAGACGGGTCACTGGAGTGGATCGCAACGCCAGACTTCTCCATCTGCTATCAGTAGTACGCCTGTCTGCCCGGTAATTAAAACGAATTACCAATCATTATCATCAGGCCTGCCCTCTCGCTGTAAACCCTGTGACAGTCTCCTCACACACACAGACACGTACAGAGAGACACATGAACACACCTAGTCACACACACACACACACACACACACTATCCAAATCACGTGTTATTGGCAAACCCCTAGAAACGATCCTGATAGACACGATGTCTATTAGCCCAGTTGTTATCCATATGGCTACCGTCGGGGAAGCTTAACAGGCTCATGTAGCTCCTGCTAAGGGGCTAACAATTAATCCTTCCGTTTTGAAACATCCCTTTGTGTCTCTCATTTCAGCAACAGTGGGAGACTGTCTTTCCCACTCCCGATGCCACTAGCCATTCTGTCCCACTGTGATAGGGTAGGGCCGAGAACCGACCCTTGAGGGACACCACAGGTGACAGGGTGCGTCCGGGACTCAACGCTTCCCAAAGAGACATACCCAGTTCTTCTCAGAACTTCTCAAAGAGGTTGTTAAACTTTAGATGGTCCTGAAGCTGAGCAGCAACCACTTTTTCCAGAACCTTGGACAGGAATGGGAGGTTTTGAATGGGCCTGTAATTGGTAACTGGGTCTAGGCTTCTTGCGAAGAGATGACAGCGATTTTTAGAGCAGATTTCTTTGTTGTTGTTGTAATTAACGCTAACAAAGTTAATTAGTTCTTATTCAACATGTGTAGCGGAAATGACCCCAAACCCTCCTCTGTACTTAGCTTTCCATTCACTGCTAATGAATAACATTCTTTACTCACAAACTTCACTGTATTAGAGATGGGCTTATCAATTAATTACCTAATGAGGATTCTGATCCCTCTCTTGATCAAGCATCTGGTGCCCTGGAGACCACCAGAATACTCTCGCAGTTCGAGAAAGTCTCCCTGGATACATTTTCCAAAATAATACTTGAAATAATCCACAACCAGCCTAACCGACCGTCTTCCTGCCAAAGTGGTCAAGGAACTCTTTCCGATATTAGGACCCTCTTTGCTCAATATCATTAATACCTCCCTGTCCTCTGGCATTGTGCCTCCGCCTTTAAAATAGCCGTGTTTAAATATCTGCTAAAAAAAAAACACGGCATTCGATACAGTTGATCACAATATACTCCTAGACCGCCTAGTGAACCAGTGGCTTAAGTCCTACTTATCTGAATGCATAGTGTTTCACACATAATCCCAGAATGCTCTAAAGTTAACTTCGGCGTACCACAAGGTTCAGAGCAAGGCAATCTGCTTTTCTCTATTTACATGCCACCTCTTGGTGAAATTGTATGTGGCCATGATGTCAAATGTCATTGTTATGCAGATGATACCCACATCTACCTACACATTAAGCCTAATAATCTAAAAACGTGCACATTTAGAAGTGTGTCTATCTGCTGTCAAAACATGGATGTTATCTAACTTGCTGCCTAAATGACAACAAAACTGAGATGGTAGTTGTTGGCCCTAAAACACAACAGTCTCGTTTTGCGGACATCACTTACAATTTTGGGGACTGCTTGATTACCCAGAGTCCCACAGTTAAAAATCCCAGCTCTCTCATTCGACTCCCACATCAAGGATATCACAAAGGATACATTTTTGCACATCGCACCTTGCACCTGCTAAATATGGTTGATGCCAAAACCCTAATACACGCTTTTGTTTCATCAAGACTCAATTATTGTAACATCTTTTTCTCTGACCTACATAATTACAGTATTAAAAACCTTAAACTTGTACAAAATGCTGCTGCCAGAATATTAACCAGAAGTAGAAAATGTGACCACATTACACCCATCCTGACCTCCCTTCATTGGCTTACAATTCAAGCCAGGTCAAGTTGGACTCGATTTGGAGTCCAGGACTCGAGTATTACAACATTCTATAGTGATGTGAATTTAAGCAATGTGGGTAACTGTATAGTTACAACTGTAGTTGGAAGTGTAGCAACTGCCCAATAGTGTGAAATGGTCCAGTGTACCATGAGGAAATTATACTGAATAGAATGATATGCCTGAAATAAATTCTAAGCATTGAAGGGTCTATATTCGTGCGGCTGAAAAGTATCATCACAAAGAGGAAAATCCCTCAAAGTAGCCATTGGATAAATACAGTGCAAACCCAGAAATCCATTTCCTTCACCTGTGGGTCCCTGTGCTGTTCCTCAGGACTCAAGGCTGCTGACAGCTTCAGCCCTCCAGTCTACATCAATACAACAGGTTCTTTGAGGATCACACACACACACACACACACACACACACACCTGCAGCAAGGGATAACCTTCAGACACGTCCCACAATGGTGCAGGAGAGTGTATGGAGCAGGAAAGTGAGAGTTGGGGAAAGACACAGGTTGGGACCGAAGAGAGAGAGAGAAACCTACAGATACTAATGAATTAGAGGAGAGGAGGGTCTGACTCAAGAGTGCAGGAAAATAAACACAAACAAACAAACAAAATGCTCACAAACATGCGTACACAAGGCAAACAAGGCTCAATCTTCCCTGACAGTGTGTGTGTGGTGGGGGAGGTAAGGATAGATAAGATAGATAGATAGATAGATAGATAGATAGATAGATAGATAGATAGATAGATAGATAGATAGATAGATAGATAGATAGATAGATAGATAGATAGATAGATAGATAGATAGATAGATGGATGGATGAGGGATTTTCTCTCTACCTGATAGTAAGGGTTATGGTGGTCCATGAAGCGAGAGTCTTAATTGTTTCCTTGGAGACGGGCAGAAACTGCTCGTGAGCTCACGGTTCAGGCTTTTTATTAATAGAGTACCTGACGTTCTAAGGAGGAAATCAAAAACTCCCCAGGCCGGCACACTACTCTCTTGCGACACAGAATTGGTCAACACTCAAGACTGACGGACTGAAACGGCTTCTTTATCCTGCGGCAATTCTCTGCTCAATCTCTGTCGACGGTATTAATCTACGCAATACAGATCTTGTTCAGCCGCGAGAGTTGTTTAGATGTACAAGTACCTAATAACAGCCATGAAGTAAACCACTGTAACTGTGTGTTTTCATAGAAGACAAGAATTTTGATGAGAAAATACTTACCTTCGTCGTTTATTGCGGTGAGGCCTATATGTCGGCCATTTGCCTTGTTCCACCATTGGAGGTAAAGCTGTGCAACACTGGATCTCACTGTTCCAGCGAGAGAGCATCAGCGCCTCTCCACTCTCCTCCACCAGCTTCTACGTGTCCATGGCAACACTTCAGTTTTGTATTGATTTTACCATTTGTACACTTTGAAGATCTTATTATGCCTCATTATTGCTAGAGTGAAATGTCGTCCTCCAGCCATTGTCTATGTTCTTGGTTCAGGGCTGCATGGGCTCCATTATGAGAAACACTTCAGCGTATTTGACTAATGGTGCCATTAGAGCAGGTAGATACGTCATACATGCACGCGCACACACACACGCGCACACACACACGCACACGCACACACGCGCACGCACAAAGTGACATGCTCATGCCCTAAATGTAGTCAGAGCTCTAAAAGAAACAGAAAATAAATCCTCACCAGGTAGAAGATGAAACCAAACAAGATACTCAGCAGGTTCAGAGTGGGTAGTTGCTAAGAACGCGTCCGAAATGATTCACGTGTTCTTCACCCGGCTCCTAACTATATGGTAAAATAATTGTTGAGTTAAATGCAATGATTTTCATAAGCAATGCTCTTGTATGAACTGAGTCCATCGTAACCAAACAATAGTACCAGACACGACAGAGGGAACAAATAATGAAAAGAAGAAGAAGATTAGCTTCATTAGCAACGGTGGAAAAAGAAACATCATTACATAAAGGCTTGTCTGTGGAAATCGGTCTTAAGAAGTGATTTAATTCAATGTGACTTTATTTGTCACACACGCAGTGCAATTATTTCTCTGCAAACCATCACGTTTCGGCCTCTGCCTTCATCGGGGTACAGATACTGTACATATGCTACTGTGACAACGTTTCAATAGGTTCAGAGTAACGACGCATACACCTGTGAATAGTCATTCAATTAATCAGCAACCAGTCGGTAGCAAACCAATGGTAGTCTAGTCCAATAAATAGTTATTTTGCAAGAGATGAGTCTTTTCTTTTGGATTGAACTGGACCGTTGACCTGCACCTTCCTCGTGTGCGTCCTCAACCTTAATAACGTTTCTGCCTTTGCTTGCATGATCAATGAAACGTCTTTCACAGTTAGGTTTTCCGCGGAACTGAGAGATTTCGGAAACATAAGCCGACTGGGAAATCGGCTAGATGACAGTAAGAGCGTCGGGCGTCGGCCCTCTTTGTCAGACAGAGCTCCTTCGTGTTTCCCCGTCTCCTGTCAATAGTGCGGCTGGGTCTCCATCCCCCATATGGTCCATTTAGAGGCATTGTTCTGATTTCCTTCACACAAAATATCACTCCATCTTTAAAGCCCAGAGGGTGGCGTTCCCACTCTGACCTTTTCCCCGTCGGTCAATAAAACGAACCCTCCTTTCATCAAACGACCCGCAGGGAAAATTAATACATAATTCGCTGAGGCACATTTGCTCCAAAGCCATCGATTCTCGATCGCTTCATCACCTGCATTCTGTTATGACCCAAAACTATTGATTTTACGTCAGGACGCGGGGGAAATCCGGTATGAGCCTGACAGGCAATTGTGCAATACAGCGTTGAGTCGGTTTCCCTCACAGTGACTGATGGGGGGACGGTGGGTATCACTGACACCAGGTCAGAGCTGGATGCAGCCTTCGGATCCACGCCGCGTATCGCCGGTGCTCGGCACCGCTAAGCCGCTCACTTCACACCGTATCATTCATATCACATGATGCTGTGATATAAGCGCACTGAACACTCACATTATCTCGTGCGCGCCTGACAGCCAACCGGCGCCGTTGATTGATGAGCCCAGTCCACATGCGAGGGGGCAGTGAGTGATAGAGAGCGCTACAGAGCTTTAATTAATGGTGTCTATCCAAGGTCAGAGTCATCGTGTCAGTGTACTGTGGCCCAAGCATTGATTGATCACGTTTCTCTCTCACACACAAACACACACACACACACATATCTACCTCGTAGCAGTAAATAGGATGGTATTGAGGCATTAGTTAGAGGTATGGGGGGACCTGGCAACTACAGCACCATATGAAATGGTATAGGGCCCATAGGCTGATGATACCACTGTCTCCCTATCTGTGCTGTAGTCCTGGATACACACACACACACACACACACACACGCACACACACACACAAACACAAATAGAACCATTAGCCCTTCCTGCATCACCTCACTAAGCAAAGAGCGGAAACGAATGGCAGACCATTAGAGTTTCATTACAGGGAGTTGGCGGGGTGGAAGGTGGAGGAGAGAACGAGAGAGACAGACAGACAGAGGGATGGTGTGTGTGTGTGTGTGTGTCTGTGAAAGGAGAGAGAGGGGGGGGGTGGAGAGAGAGGATGGAGAGAGAGGATGGAGAGAGAAACAGAAGCTATTTAGTATGGCAGGGGTTTGTGGATATGAGCGCTGTTGTCCATGACCTCCTCTCCTTATTTGCTGAGCGTCTGTCAATTCCCTTGCCTATGGCAGTTTTAATATGTACCACCTGTTTACACACACACACACACACACACAGAGACAGAGAAATAAATGCATGTGCACATACACACGCACACACATACATCTCTAAACACAATGACTTATTCTCTCTCAATAGCTTTATCGCTCTCTTTCCCTCTCTCTCTCTCTCTCTCTCTCTCTCTCTCTCTCACACACACACACACACACATACGCTGACAAACAAATGAATGTACACCTACACATGCACACGCGCACACACAGACATGTCTAAACCCAATGTCTCACTCTCTCGCTGTATAACTCACTATTTTGCTCTTGCTCACTCACACATACACGCATGCACACACACACACACACATGAACACCTTCAAGGTTAATAGTAGCTGTCATGGGCAGGGTGAGCAATAATGGAACATACAAACGCCCTGGGGAAAAAACAGTGTGGATAGAGAGAATGTGGGAATGATGATGAGGAGGAGGACTTCGAGGAGGAGGGAATGGCGGGAGGAGGGGAGGTTTGGTGTTAAAGTATGGAGGGATGAGATGGAGCCAAACTATTCCCATGAATCAATTACCACCATTGCAAATGAGGAAATTATTTATCTCGCCATTAGATCTAAATTATTCACACTCTCAGTGAATGTGTGTGTGTGTTGTGTGTGTGTGTGTGTGTGTGTGTGTGTGTATGCTTTCGTAAGTGTTGATTGAAGTGGGGGGAGGGATAAACCTGCACAGGAAAGCGCGTCGGCAAATTGAACAACAAGCTATTTACATCTTTCATCAGCCATGCTTGTTCCTCATTAGTTAACACTTCTAAATCAATATGCCACCCACTCTCTCACTCCTCTCTGTTCTCTCCATTTTGTCTGTCACCCTGATTATCGCACCTCTTTTGGTGCACCGTCAGGGTCATTGGCCACGCCCCTACTTTGTTTTCTGTAAATCATATTTGTTCATTTGTGCTCACATCTGTATTTAGCCATGAAATAGAAAGAAAAGACATTCCTACTGGACAGCATGGATGGTGGCTCAGGACCCCAAGAGGGTCTGGCTGCAGACCACCACTGTCAGGCCAGCTCCACTCCCAGGGTTCTTCTTCTATCATTTTTAATGGCGCAGTCCAACGATCTTCTACGTTGGTTATTTTCAACTCCAATCGGTTATTTTAATGGGTCTTTTTACATTGGTTATTTTAATTAATATTATTGTTTGCAAAATCATGAGTTTAATGGGTTGATTTTGCTTGCAATGTTTTTACAATTTGGATTATACTTACGATTTGAATATTTGTGATTTGTGTATTCTAAATTAAAGCATGTGACTGAATTAACGTTGCATTTGTGTAGCGCTTTTCTACCTCAGTATTGTAAGTGCATACAATGCACGGGGTCTGTCACCTCCTACAACACCAATGTATAACATCCACCAGACATCGCCACATAACGGCTGTATGGTGCGGAGACAAGGTTTGATACCAGCCAATTAAGCAGAGAGGGATGATTAGGTGGCTTTGATGACAATCATCTTTAAGCCTTTTGGGTGTCAGACAACTGTACATGCAGCATTGATGTCTCTTTTTTGTTTGTAAGCCCCCACCACCACTGTTGCCAAGGCCAGTTATGAGGGTAATTCACCAATTTCAATTTTGCTTTGACTGTGCAGAAAAGTTATACATGGCAATTTTCCAACGATGAAGTTTTCTTTTTCATTCCTAATTGCCGAGCTGTAACCCCCATGGATGGATCAATACAATTTGCTGATGGGCTTGAATGGGTTCTATGCAGTAAAACCATATACTGTATAACAGAGATTCTGCTGTGTTCATAGTTTTGCAGGAGTCTTACGTAGCACAGTTCGGACCATAAACAGTATGGTGTCAGTTGTAACTGTTTCTTTTTCCGGGTGAAACTAGTATTCCTTCCTGTACTGGGAGTTGAAAATAACCTACGAAGACGAGTCTTGACCCTGCATAAGATATATGTTCAGTTTTCAGTCCTAATGTGAGTCTGGTTTAATCTCAAAGCTAAACTTAGGCAATGGAGATATTTCCCCACTGGCCATGTTACTGTTGCTCAAATCCTGAGGCTTATGCAAAATATTACAGTACAGAAGAAGTAAAATGTTATAACTTTTTGACTGGTCTTGCCTGGGATTTGATTTGCTTGAAATAAAGTAGCCCTGTCTTCAATTTCTCCTAAGGTCATTTTCCTCATTGCCTTTCATCCCGCTGCCTTCGCTGTAGTCCACTGAAAATCAGCAGCAGGATGCCCAGAGCAAAACATGTCCTGTAGTGTAAATGTGCCGTGTGAGTCCAAGTGAGAGTCAGAGTGTGAGTGTTAGCATGAATCTGAGTGCAACTTGTCACTAAACAGTAGTATGTCATCTGTGCTAAGACATTGGACGGGCATGCACATGACATGAACACACAAACAGTCACAGTCACAGACACACACACACACACACACACACACACTTCTGACTGCAGTAAGTAAACAGACTTAATGGGGAACCAGGGAGCTGATCTAAACAGGGGGAACTGAGGAAGTGTTTGCCTGTGCAGCAGGAGGGCTGTTGGCCTCTGCTCACCCCTATAGCTCACCATGCTCTTAACCCACTGTGGAAATCACAGTCCTGCATCATTATAGGAGAACTGGGCAACTTTATGAGCCACTGGGGCACAGTTTTACAGCTCTGAGGCGACTGTGTTGGTAGAGAATGTTAACTCGGGCCATTAAATGGAGACAATTTCTGTAGGTACAAGTGGTTGTAAATGTTAGCTGGGACTGGAGCAGATACTTCTTGTGAAGCTAAATCAGAGGTAGAAAGTTTGGAGTGTATGGTAGCTTAGGGAAATGTACTTAAATCAGTAAAATGTCTTTAAAATCAAAAGAGGAAGTATGAAATCACTGTAAACACAACATAAGCATTATTACATTATTATTACATTACAGTATGTATGCACAGTCTACTTTGACTAAACCACAAGGATACTCATGGCTTTTTCAGAGACTGCAGGAACATGGGATGTACAGGAAAAATGCACAGAAGTGAGTACTGCAATGTAGTATTTTGGTTGTAAACATGATACGTGAGGTGCAATGGGAGTGTCTTCACTGGCTATGGATATGGAGCAGTAGCGTTATGAGTTTGTACTTTTTACTTGTCAATGTGGGAGAGAGGGAGAGTCAGTATTTTTTTGTATTATTCTGTATTATTTTTAGAAAGGGAAGTGGCAATAGAGGACGGGAAGAGGTAAGAGCCTTGCAGACAAACATTAACTTAAACAGGGCTTTTCAGGGTCTTGGGATGGGACAGCAGGGCACAGGAAGGCCAAGCACACACATTACTATGCAGCGAAGTGAAGCAGCGGCAGCCTGTAGCAAACACAGCTCTTTTTCCACATGGCTGCCCAGCCTGTCAGGGAAGCTGGAGAGGTTTGATCTGCTTTACTCTGTTCTGCACTGGCCCGCCTCAAGACACACAACTACCCTGGCTACACACTGTGCACTAGACCAGAGGCTCCCAAAGTCGGATGCAGGGAGCTCCAGGGGTCTTTGAGGTGTCTTTGCATCATAGGGGGAACAGTATCATTTCACGCTTATTTCAATCGCTAGAGGTTAGCACAACGAGACAATGCCTGAGGACCTGTGCAAGGACCGTTTCACTTCATAATTAACTACAGATATATTCTCAGATAGGGTTCCTTGGGATACAAATCAAATGGGGATCCATGGTCCAATGTGTTTCTCTTCCGGGTCCATGAGTTGTTCCTTCCCTCCTGTCCTCCTTCCATAGTATAAGATGGTGAGAACTATTGGGAGTAGCCATTGCTAAGTCCTTTTCTTTTATTCCCTTCCTAATACCTCCACAGCCCTCCATAACCCTGCAGCTTGACAGAAAGAGAGCAGGAAATCCTCCCTGTGCTTTGCCTGAGCTCGCAGACTCTCACCTTCGCCTAACCCGGCTCAGACAGAGGTCTTTATTACGGAGGAGGAGTGGGCTCAGAGGGGAGGAGGACAAGAAGGTGCAGGATGAATGAAGGGGTGGAGGGGAAGAGATCTGTTTGACCATGGTTGAATTTATGTCAACTTCAGACACTCAAACTGACTGGTGAAATAAATGCAATGAATGAGAAAGTGTTCTTTGCTGTATTTCAGTCATGGTGTGAATGACCTCCATTCCTAAACTGTGTCAATTCATGATATTCTAACTGAACAAACTAATCCACTGAACTATTAGTCATATAGCCTAGCTTGGTTCAAAATGTACTCAGTTGCTGATGGGCTTGGTTTAGCAAGGTTTCGTTTTGTTAACTAATCAACTCTTATTCAGTAGACCAGTAGCCGTCTGTAAATTATTACACATAATAATAACCGTTATTTATAGAGCACTTATGAAAACCATTGTTAATTATTTGCAAGGTACTGTTTACTCACTGGTATCAGAGCACAACCTGTAGAGGCCAGAGATGTCGATTTACGAGCGTGTTGCTCCAAAAGCGACCACCCCACCGCACCCGATACCCTCAAGGAAACCAGAGACCCAATGCGACACCCCAGGCAGGTGACGGTATCAAGCCATGAGGGTCTTGTACCCTTAGGTGGCTACTGTGTCCTGTCCTGTCCATTTCTAGCTTCCTCCCCCACAATATTAAACTCCAGCTACTCTATGTAGAAAATATTTTTGGGGTTATTGTAGATGCACACATACGTGGGCCTACTGAAAACTGAAAACACACAAATGCATGTTTATTATTTGATTATTGTGTATAGGGCTGCGCAGCCGCACAAAAATACAATGGTAGCGCGCTGAACAGCAGCGCTGTCGCGTGCGTGACACGGGCTCAGTGGAGCGGCGTAGCCTCGTGGCCCTCTGAGAACAGTCGTGCTGCGTCGCTAGTTGCCCGGTTGAGTAGCCCCGTGAGAGTTTGTGGTGGAGAAAGCAGTAGTAATTCAAAGTGAGAAGTGAGCTAGCTCATGAAATCACTGCTGTCTTCTTCTTCTTTTTTTGAACCACCTCTCTTATGCATCTGCTGGATTCCTCAGCACGGATGTGATCAGTAGAGAGATAAATGGTAATCTCAGTAGGCATCCCCACGCATGCAATCACATGAATAAGTACGCACCGCGCACACACACACACTCATATATAGCTATAAACATGCACATACCGACACACACACACACACACACACACACACACACACACAAACAAAAACACACACAGTTTGATGATAATCCTGAATGCAGATGAAAGGACATGCTAGAAGTAGTGTGGAAAATAGGAGGCAATAGGTCAGAAAGGGAGAGAGGGGGGAAAGGAGAAAAGAAAAGATGGAAGAAGGGAGGGGTAGAGATGAATTGAGAAGGAGAGGAAGAAGCTAGGCTTTATTTAATATCCGCAGAACTGTCAGTAGAGCATAAAGTTCAGCAAACTGGATCGCTGGTTGAGTTAAGCCTTGAGTTTTACTTTGACTGCACAGCTCGTCTGTCAGTGCAATGTGTGTGTGTCTGTGTGTGTGTGTGTGTATATATGTGTGTGTGTGTGTTTGGGTTTGGGTTTGAACGCCCATATTGGAGACTTTATCAATGCCGTTACAGTTTTATAGCATAATAGAGACATTATACCGATCTGCGGCAGCACTTTTTTGAGGGTTTTTAGTTTTGTTTTTAATCCACTCTAAAGATTTATCAAAGTCATGCTGATTGTGTTGAACACTCACTGGAGTGTTTTGCAAATATTCCAAAATGAAAATTGGCAATGTTATGGAAAAGCAGGAGCATTTTAGAACATATATTTTTCATCTGTTAGACAGAAGCGAAGTAAGAATTTTGAATGAAGCGTTGGCTAAATGGCATCGCACCCAACACACACAAGAAACATCAACTGCATGAAAAGCCTGAGAGCGGAAAACGAATGGCGAAAACACGCTTTCATTTCATTCGGTGCTTTCTGTTTTTAAATCATAATAGTAATCATAATAATAGGGATGAGCTAAGAAAATGTATCGGCCCTTCTGAATGGTCACACAATCGCCGTCACTCCCCCTCCCTCACTTTGAGTGAAAGAGAGTCAGATTGACCCACTGATGCATCTGACAACACTCAAACATGGTGTTTACCCATAAAGCAATGCCTGTCTCTCATAGGAGAGCAGGCTGACCTTTTCAATATTCCTCTACAGATCATATCTCCTCACTACAGCAATAGAAGGTTTTTGTACGTGTGTGTGTGTGTGTGTGTATATAGAGAGAGATTATGTTATAATATCTGTGAGAAAGAGAAAGTGAGGCAGATAGAAGCAAACAGAAACAGAGGGGTGAACGTGTCAACCTATTGTGTGGTGTTGGTGTGTTTTCTTTCAGGGTGTGTAATTGAGCTCTGCGCTGGAACAGAGGCTTAGTTAATGGGAATGAGATCTGGTCTGCTCTGCTCTGAGCCCTTTAGGTGCAGAGGATTAATAGTGGTGCCGCACGCCACAGCTCTGATCACTGAGCTCTAACTAGCTGACCTGATGATGGCACCATCAACATTCAACACAGCTGTAAAAACAGCAGGCATGCATACCCAACCACACACAGACACACACACACACACAAGAATTATATCATCTAAATTATCTTGAACTTACTTGTATTTAAAGTTTCCCTTTCTGTTTAGATTTTGTTTTTTAATCAGATGAGCTTCACAATTCTTCATTTGATTTATTGTTAGCTCCTTTTTTTAAACTTTGACCATCAGGGCCAAACTGCAGCTGTCCTGTGTAGCTAATTTATGCGGGATATGTCAAAAAAGGAATTGCATAGGAACACCCTGATGAGGCATTACATTTAGGACCGGATCTGCAAAGATCCCAAATAAAGGGTCAAAATGTTTGTGTGCATTCTAATAGTTTGATTGATAGGAGTTTTGCGGGTGATTTACTAAGAATGATTGCATAAATGACAACAGGTGCAGATGTGGTGGAGACAGCGGTATTTAAATGAGGGTTTTGCGTGTTTAATGGTTTGCACCATGGAGAGTTTGGACGGGCAACAGAACCACAAGCGCAAAATGAAATTTAGAATTAGAAGGTTAAAATAGGCTCAAATAGATGTTAGAGCTGTAATAGATTGTTTTGTGACCGCAGTAATGTGTTTTTGAAGGTGTTTTTGAAGATGATTTTGCGGGGCTTAACACAATTATAAATGATTGAGACTGAGTATTTCGTTGGGTAATAATATGTTTCTACTGTTCGAGAGAGAGAAGGAGAAGAAGAGAGAGAAAAAGACAGAGAAAGCTGGAGAGAGACCAGACCAGTGAGAGAGGCTTAGAGAAGTACTTTAGCCAGGGGGAGACTGGTTATTGACTGGACAGGCCTTCTCTATTCTTCACTGCTCAGTCTCTCTCCTCTGCTTTTCCATCCTTTTCTTTCCATTATCTCCTCTACCGTCCCACAATTGAGATTCATCTCTCTCCTGCTGTCATCCATCCATCAACAAACCTCCCTTGGCTCTCAGCCTTGTGTTGAGAGTGTAAGGCCTATCTCTCGCAGGCCTCTCTTATCAAACACCTGTTCAGTACAAATGCACCTTTCATCCATTTACAGGCTAACAGAGGGTCAAGTAAAGCAGCTTGGCTTGAAGAAACCCAAACTTTCATCTCTGCAAGGCCTTCAACACATAGGCACACACACACAGAGAGTGAACACGCATACATGTACCAGTGCCCTCGGGAACGCAAACACACATGCACAACGGAATACACAAATGCACACTCACACACGCACACACACACAAAACACATATTTGCTCTCTCCTTGGTTTTCTGAAAGAATCATCAAAGGCCCTGACCTCACCTCTGAAGAGCTCTCTAAAACATATTCTCCCTCACCCTGCTTCTCCTTTTTCCATCTGTCTCCACCAAACACAGTCTGTATACCTTTCATTAGAACAGCTTGTATTACATTATTGAATGGCTGCCCTTGTCAGTGATCGTGGTTGGTAAAAGTCAAATGCTGCTGAATATGAAATAGATATCCAATAGTGAAAATTGTTTCCCTGATTTACAGGCTCACAGTTTCTCTGAAAAGGTTTCCATACTGTGATTTATAAACAAAATAGAGTGAGTTAAGGTCTTTCATTATTTGAGCACATCTAAATGCTTTGGCATTTGAAATACATCCTTATATGAAGGCTATGCGCCTTAGATGAATGAGCAGTTTTTCTTTGACATTGTCAAACTCCAGCAGCAGCGGCAGAAATGGGGAAAAGCTGTGCTCGTTCATGTGGTTAGGACCGTGGTAGCCAGGTAAAACACAGTAGTGAGCCCTGTGGGTGCCTGTGTTAGACTGCAGCCTCACAGGTGAAAAAGAAAATGCACAAATGAATGGAAAGAAAGAAATATAATTGAAGTCCAGTGAAATGCACAGTGGTGCAGTTGGATGGGTTTTGGTGCAGAACAGCAAGTGCAGAACTGGTTACATTGGTTTCTTAGGGAGACATTGAGGCACAATCAAGTGGAGCGCATAATACCTTGAGCTATTTAAAAGACTACAACTATACACTTAAAGCACATTCCACGGCACAGATGGATTAAGGCTGGTAAATGTATAGAACAGAGCAGGGCGTCGGGGAATAGATGCATTATATAAAGTTAGCTTGCAGGGTATTGCATACAATTATGGTACCGTCTCTTGCAGAGATGGTTGGAGGGGAATGCCTCATGAATGTGAAATTACATAGGAATGGTCCTCAACAGAGAAACTAGCAGATCGTGACCACACATTAATTGGGTGCAAGGATATATAGGCACACGTGTGCACACACGTGTAAATACACACACACACACACACACACACGCACACACACACATGCACATGTATATAGTGAGTGTGTGTGTGTGTGTGTGCCTGTGGGTGTTTTACTCAGCTCATTTCTGGGTGTTATTTTTTTCTGGAACTTCATCCATCAACAGGGACTGTTCGTAGGCTGAGGATGTTCCCCAGGGAGAAGGCCTCCACCAGTGGGGACAAAAGCAGGGCAACACCCCTCCAGGGGAAACCACACACATGTATGCAAGTGCGCGAGCACACACACACACACACGTGCCTACATGGAAATCATACAAAATTAGATTGAATTGTTGTACCTTTCTGTTTACATCTATCTCTGCAGTGCTTCATCATTCTTATAGTCATGCCCTTTCATTTTGTCTGTCAGTCACTCTTCTCTTATTCCTATCTATCAGGTAACAGAGTCTTCAGACAGCTGTCCTGGGTATGAGCTACATCCTGTCATAACAATCTAGGAGATGGATGGACACAGAGCTTACATAGAGTAGCAGTAACTGACTTGACACTAAATCCTCCATATACCAGGGCTTGCTGGTGTGTTTTCTTGCCTTCATCCATCAATCCTACATCACGCACATGTGAGCATCGATGGAAACACAAGCACCATGTGGATGGCTCCGGTAGGGGTGTCATGGGACGGATCAACCTCAATATGGATGACAAGTTCATCTGTCTGAGATGCACATTAGAACTGGCTCCAAGGTCCACTACATATGTTGAACAGCACCCCACAATGTGCGCACACACACACACACACACACACACACACACACACACACAAAACAAACACACATACATCATATCCCCTGTACAGGTACAGCTATCTGGAAGCTTTCCTGGGGCTGATAAAGTATGTTCATTACCTTGACAGAGAAAGGAGAAGTAATCAGACCAGATTGTGTAATCCTTCGCCAGCCTAGTCCCCCATAAGACAACCATTAGTTGATTAGAAGACATTCTTTACTATCCCACGGTAACAGCTTGTATTGGATCCCTAATAAAGTCTCAGAGGAGTACAGCCCATAATATTCACCGGGCTTGGTGAGTGTATATTATGGACCATTTCTCTTGATTGTTATTTTACCAGCACCCAATTAGAGAAATTAGGACAGTGATAAAAGCTGGCTTATCAGATAGCAACATGGTAAAGTCGTCCATGGAAAAGTCTTCCTAATGGCAGCGTAATAGGGAAACGTGTTGCCTATATTTCACATTTCACACATAATGTGATATGTACAGCAATGTTCTCTAGATGGACGTTTAAATGTGTAATTTCTCAAGCATAGCCAATTAAGTGTAAAGCCACCATGCAGAACACGTTTCATTGATAGAACTGCCACCGTTTTTAGCTTTTTATTGGAAATTGTTAGGATGTGAAATTGGAGTTTTATGAACAGTTGTATTTGTGTTCAGTAGGGTTTATTAGAGTTTATACAAGTTATATGTATAACTTATTAGGAAAATAAATCCCACTTGTGAACATGTAATCTCTCTCTTTCTCAAACACATACAGTACATATGCATGCATTATTGCATGCCCGCAAATATGCAGGGCATTAGGTTCAACAAAGCCTCATACACACACACACACACACACATGCACCTACACACAACACACACACACACAAATAACCCCCCCAAAAAAGTGATGGCTCATTGCTGTGTTGCAATAGTAATTTTGTTGCCATTTATTTCATGCCCTTCAATCCTTTCATAACTACATTATTTTACCATTCCAACCCATGCAGTTTTAGAAAGACAGAAAGCTGCCAGAGGAACCTTTCACACTGAAGACAAGCAGCACTAATTGCTGATTGTATATTCCGTTCTCTCTCCTCCCTTCCTCGCCATTCCATGAGTAAAAACACACAAGTTCCTTTCTCAGGAGCGCTAAGCTCCGAGACCAACACACTGATTTAATGTAATTTATTCATGCCAGCACACTGGCTCCAAAGCAGGAAATTTACATCTTTTAATTTCCCATAATAAATTTCACACGTTCAACCTTGAAGTTAATTAAGAACATTAGACACAAGTGCTATCCCACACCATCGCAACACACTATTATATTTGATACAGAGCACCAACTGGCAGCATACTATTGCTTTTGACAGATAATAATTTTAACCAGTGAATAAGTGCACACATCTGTAGTGTCAAGAGTATTTTTTTTATTACGACAGCAGTGACTGAAAAGCACACATTGTTCTTAGTTTAATTCCAATCAACACACATCTGCCTCCCATTCCATTATTTTATACAATGATCATAACTGGCACATTATGTAAAATAATTACCACACTCTTCAGGGGTTAACACATTAGTGTATAGCCAGTGTGGTCCCTGTAGATTTGAATCTCCATTTCATGGTATTAACCTGTGAGCTGTGGGTAATGTGCAGCCTGTAGCGAGTAATGTGGCATGTGGAGAACCACACTAACCTCCAGCAACAGCCCTATTAGTGGCTTATCTCCAGCTGAGGCAGCCACGGGGGCAGACTTCAGCTAGCAGACCACATCCAGAGCATACTTCATAAGTAGGTGTGATAGACACACATAATATGTGGGGACACACACATACGTACACACTCACTCACTTGCTTACTTGTAATTACAGGCAAGCACACACACACAAATGTCAGCGTGATACACACAGACCAACAGATACAGACATGCATGTAGAAATGCATGCTCATTTACACACACACACTGACTCAATCACACACACAGGCGCACCGTGCATGCATATGCACACACACAAACACATTTCAGGTCTGATCTCCATATCATACTTCATAAGCAGCCATATAAAAGCATGGCATGCCCAAATCCAATTAATGGGGCATCAAATGGAAAATGAGATGAGCACCTGGAAGTGGAGTGAGATCGGTAAACCAAGGAATTAGAGAGTAAAGGTCAGTTATAAGAATAGGAAAGAGGATGGGTGTACTGTATTTAATGTCTTTGGCTTCAAGCACTGCTTTTATTTGGCTCTGGCTCAGCAGTATATTTGCATAAGGACCTGTGCTCTCTAGAGCTCCAGCAGTCTGGCTTCAGGGCAGCTCATACAATGAAAACTGCACTCCTGGAAGTCACAGAGGAACTCTGCTGAGCCGAGCATTGAGCTGCTTCACCGTCCTTTGTCCTATTCTTCCCAGACCGGGGGCTGTGAGCCACCAGGGTGTGCAACGCCCTACCTGCAACAAGGATATCTCTGGGCCTTCATGCTCAGGGTTTACCTCTTGGGCAGGCTGCTGCTAGCAGGGAACATGGAGAGGGGTTGTCCTCTTCACATGGAGTCCCCCCAGGCTCAGTACTATGCCTCCTTATTTTCTCACTTTACGCAAAAACATTCAGGTCTGTCATTACCTCATGGTGTATGCTCTGTTGAAATCCTGATCACACTCAACTGTGCCTTTCTCTTACCTGCAGGTTAAGGCACACATCTCTCGTCCACGTGGACTTCTGCCCACCGGTTCCAGCTCAGTCTTTAATAGACCTAGCTGTAACCTCTCTATTATCGATGACAACACCATGGTGCGTGGCTCAATCAGCTGCCTTATGAGACCAACATCGCAGCCCCAATGCCATCCTGTCAATTCGCTCTGTGCAACATTCATTGATCCGTTTCTCACAACAACACAGTTCCTTGTCCAAGCTCTAGCCATCTCCTCACTAGACTACTACAACTCCTTCTTAGCAGGGCTCCCAGCATGCTCTTTGTGCTCTACCCCTGCAAATCATCCAGAATGTAAAACATTAAAGACTATTACGAGCAAGCCAGCAAGCAAGAAAATAAAATAAAAGAGATAAAATGTCACCAACAGGGAGACATACAGTAGAAGTTTAAAGCAAATGATAAAAAATGACGCAGATTATATAAATCAGACGCAAGTTAAGATGTCAGAACACAATCAACATATTATCAAATATCCTATACTAGTGAAGGAGACACAATAAAGACATAGGAAGATGGGTAGAGAAGGGGGTTGTTCTGATGTAAATTCCATTGTGTGTATTTGTGTGTGTGTGCGTGCATGTAGCCCCTTTCACACATGCAGCATGTACTGTCAATGTCACGGCACAGGGCACGCATACACATGTGTATCTCAAATTGACCCCGGCAACAGCCTAATGACTAAGAAATATATTAAATATCTTAAAAGAAAAAGTGAGAAAAATGTGTCAACAATATTTCTTTTATTTTTGGTCGTATTGGACGAGTTGGTCGGACTTGGAATAGATGGAGTCTTATATAGAGAACTATAGAACAGGTTATAGGCTTTAATGGTTTATTTGATTGTAATGCACTTGTAAAATTATGACTTCTTTATGTCGCAGACAGACATTAATTGTAAATGACAACAGAAGAATTTACCAGTACTGCCACTGTTGTGTGAATGGCAGCGTTATGTTAGACAGGCACCTTTTACCGGTAAAACTAATCAGGCAATGTCACAGGATTCATGTGTGAAAGGGGCTTGTGTGTGTGTGTGTGTGTCATCAGTAAGTTGTGGCTCCCCGTCACACTTCAGTAGACTTCCAGGCGGCCAGCTGACATCTCTTCCATTTTGAATCATCATGTTGCATGCCACTGACCCGCCCTGGCCCGTCTCGCTGCAGTAACAAGACTGATGTGAGGCTAACTCAAACATTTGTTAGATAAAGAGTGATGAATAATAGAGAAACAGGTGGACAGAGAGTGCTGTCATGCATAGACCGACACACACACACAAATACACAAACATACACACACGTGCAAGCATAGGCGCTCTCAGACACAAACATGCATATTGCAACACTACTCACGTGAAAACGTAGAACTCGTGCGTAAATAAAACATGCAAGGTTTTGGTTTCTTATGAGTTGGATCTGAAAAGGCCAGGTGGGCCACCTGAGAACAGTGATGAATCTATATATATAGAGTTTCCCTCCTCCATGCACCAACGCACACATATACATGCACGCCCACACACACACACACACACACACAGCACACACACATACAGGCACAGATAGTCCACTTAAGTTGGATATCAGCCAATGTTTTCATCACACTCTCCTTCATCTCTTCTACTGCTTTGGAAAAGCATTTGGAGAGGAAGTGTGTAATTTTAGAAAGTCAGTATGCTGCATGGTTGTGTTTTCTTTCCCTGGTGGATATATTCACTTTCACTAGAACTGTTCATATGAAAAATGCTCACAGATGCGAGAATATGTGCATCTCTAAGTGCACAAACAGAGGGGACACACACACACACACAAACAGCCTGTTCCAAGGCTCCATGTTGTTAGGTGCTGTTATCTTCATCGCCCTGATCTTCCATTGCAAAGGTCAACTTTAGTTTTGGTTCACCAGAGAGAGAGTTGTATTTAGAGAGTTAGAAATAAAAAACAGAGA
>OMOT01067880.1:0-20748 GCA_900312575.1 Acanthochaenus luetkenii | reverse complement strand
GCACGTTAGCCACTAAAGCGAGCTGACTTTATTCTCCCGACTTCCTGCTCACTAACGTCTTCTATGCACGCAGACGCAATGGCAACAATCTACCCAAGCGGGCGTATGTCAATGCGCCCTTCGACGCCGCTTTATTCTACAGGAGCTGTCCTCAACCAATCCGGTGTGGGCTGGTTCGGCTCCATTCAACTTTCACTGCTCCCGTCAGGCGTAAAACATTACGCCCTTCGGCACTCAGACAAAGGCTGCAAGCAGTGTTTTTTCATCAGTCATCCCACTTTTCTATTAGAATATATCATTTATGTGAATATAACAATTTAATTTCATACACATACAGACCACAATTGTACAAATTATTGATCTATTGGAATCGTTTTTTCCCCCACTTGGGCCGGCAGGTGGGGCGGCGCCCTAGCGCCCCTAATGGACGACACGCCACTGACCCCTCTATTGTTATATATTGAGTCTCTGTACCGCTCAGCAGCTGTTGTGCTTTAACTCCACGTCGGAACATGGAGGAGGGCAGCAGACGGAACACTAACAGGATAAATAGTCAGGACAATGGAATGATACATCCTGAATCTGCTTTGTCTGTAAAAAATAAAGGGAATATTTGGTCCACTTTGAGGTCTTTCCAAGAACATTGTTTTAAAACTCAGGTTGATTCAGTTTGTTGTTAAGCTGTGTGTTTTATGAGCAGGAATGGGTTCTGGGTGTAATGCTGTGAAATAAATATCATTTCCTGCCAAGTTTCCCTTTTTATTGTCTACACACATGCTGAACGGTTTACTCACTGATTGATGTTGGGCCAAGAGTATAACATGTAAGTTCGCTTGGTGCTTAGTGTTCAACAGGATTGTGACGGTTGCTTTCAAAATGTCAGAATACCTGCTTAAAAGTTCAGTCAGTAACATCACGCATTGGATTACACTAACAGTGTTGTAATCTGACTATTTTCAGTTACTTTTGGTTTACTTTTACTTTTGGATACAACAAAGAACCCGCAAGCACGACTCACTATTAATGGGGCATTAAGTGAGCTATGACCTTTATCGACCTATATGGGTGACCGGTAGGAATTGCAACAACATTGTCTCCTATATTACATTACAGCATTTAGGAGACGCTTTTATCCAAAGCGACCTACATGTCATACCGTTGGCGGAGGCAGCCATGGAAGGTACCAACCTGCTCAACGGGAGCAATTTTGGGGTTAGGTGTCTTGCTCAAGGAGTTCTCACTACGACAGATTTTTTCCCGGGAGGAGCTGGACTCGAACTGCCGAACTTGCAGTTGCGGGGCGGGAACTCTACCTCCTGAGCTACTGCCGCCCATCACACCATGCACCACACTACACACAAACATATATTTGCATGTCTTTTTTGACTGTGGGAGGAAACCGGAGCACCCGGAGGAAACCCACGCGAACACGGGGAGAACATGCAAACTCCACACAGAAAGAGATTTGAACCCAGGACCTTCTTGCTGTGAGGCGACAGTGCTAACCACTGCGCCACCGTGTCCTACACTTTTTGGGGGGCTTGAGAATGAGGCGTTTTAGTCTTCGTAGCTATAATTTCACAACCAAAGTATTTGTCTACTTTGAAGCTTCGACCATTTTTTAATTACATTTTAACTATAATTTAATACCTTTTAGCAAATGTAACAGATTGCAGTTATATTTTCATTTACTGATTAGTATTATTACAAATGATATAAAACTCATCTCCCACCTGAGTGTATGTACAGTATATTGAGATTAACATCTACAGTATGAGTTATTCAGCATTAACATTTGTCTCCATAGAGCACTTACAGTGAAAATTACATATTGTCACTGTTGGGTGAAAATGTTGCATCTCCAAAATATGTTTTTCAAGAAAAACCGCCTTGATTTTTATTTGACAGCCATGCATTTCTGAGTTTTAGCCAATGAGTTTTGAAAGGGTCTCATAAGGCATAGATGTTTCAATTTAAGTTAAAACTAAATTACCAAAATGTGTTACAAGGTTTTCACACGATTTCCCTTTCAGTAAGGATAGATGAAAAGCCTACAGAAAGATATAAACTTATAGAACTGGTCACTTTACAGCAGTCTATAGACAATTAATCTGGTTTTGTCTTTCTCGCACTATCCCTGAGATTGTGTATTACTTTTTATTAAATGTGTTTATCGTTGTTTTGTCTCTAACTAAATGTTCTGCTGCTGTCTCGGCCAGGCCTCCCATTGTAGAAGAGTCTTGATCTCCTATATAAACCTGGATAAATAAAGGATAAATAAATAAATAAAGGACTTGCGTGTTTTCACAGAGAAGAGGAAAGTGACCGAGGTCTGCTTCCAATTAAGGAACCACAAATATTTCCCGTGCTCTGATTCTATCTCTGGTCATCTCATAAACAAAGAAAAAAAGAGATGGAATTTTACAAAAGAAGAACGGAAAAGTGTTTCAAAGTAAATGATGCCTTTAGAAGGGGTGGCATAGCTTTCTGGTGAAGGTAAAGTAACCGGATTCACAACAAAGTTTGTTTTGTCTTTGGATTTTGAAAGGATAAAACTGCAGTCTGGCGCATATAATTGAACCGGTCAGTCCCTTCAGAGACTGAACTATGATGACTCCTGGTTGTTGTCTAGCTTGTTTTAGCCTAACTAATGCTTGCTAGTGTGATAGCTACTAGCAAAAGAAACAATGTAACATTATAGAATATAGGGATGTACATTTTCAGTTTAAAAAAACTACAGATTTCATATTACTATAATAACCCAATAAAATCTTGTTTTTTTAGAACATTCAAGAACTATAGAAATATCGAACTTTAAATGAGCTACTTTTGCTTGAATCGATTTCTACACCAATAATCTTAATTCTACTCAAGTCAAACTTGGGTATTTCTATTGATATATTATATTTGTATACTCTTTCCACCCTTGCCTATAACATACACCAGCATACAGGTCACATCCACAGAAATGTACATTCACATAGCAAGACCTAATTTGAGTACACCTAGACCAGAACATACAGAATGGATCAAGCTGATGACAGGTTGCTTCTTTCGAATATACAATAGTGAGATTGAATTATCTTAAACAGAAGTTTAAGCAGGTCAGGGGTGATGTGAGTATTGTCTTAAAATCTGAAAATGAATAAAAACGTCACTGACAAAAAAAGAAGCGTACATTCACATGCAGTACAGATTCAAAAGACTCCTGCACTTTGGATTTGTGACAGTAATAACTTACTCAACATGCAATTAAAACAGTGATGCGTACACTGCAGTTAAAGGCCCAAATACACAGATCCAGACTTGAGATGTTTGTGCGTTCTTGTCCATTTATCATTTCATAATGCTGACAGAAAATGTGTCCTGTGCAAATGTGTCTGTCCTTTCAGACCTCCCTCAATGGCATTTTTACAACATAAGTCACACATAGAGGCTTGTCCAATTCACAGACACCTGGGATTTATTCAAACCAATGCTAATCCCATAGGACAGAGAGAGGAAGATGTTAACATATATTCAGATACATAAGGGTTATACTTTACTTCAACAGGATATGTAACTTGCCCTACAAAACCAACAATTGTCTTCAGCATTATTCACCCCAAGCTTTCACCAGAATTTACAATAATAATACTATACAAACTATTTTAGATTGATCTATTTATACTTATATTCAACCTTTACTTAATGCTGTTAATGCCATTGAGATTAAGAATCTCTTTTTCAAGGGAGACCTGGGCAAGAAAGGACAAATGAGCGAATGAACAAATGAACCAACGAATGATGGTTTATTTTGAACAATATAAACAACCTTTAAACAAAATCTTCCACGTCTTCAAACAAAATCATCTTTAAACAAAATAACTTGACGATCAACCAATCGAAGTTAATATACAATCATTGCAGTTAATAAACAAGTTAAACAAATTTGGCTACTGTCCAGCCAGTATATTTAGAAAGTAAAACGTGTACTGTATGACATTTTTACTCGATTTCATCATCCAATCTATTCCAGTCGCCCCACAAACAGAAATACACATGCTTTTAAGAGTACACACGGCTGTTTTCAATTGAATTTCTCCCTTAAATCATAGCCCCTCTCTCTAGCAAAGATTTTTTTTTATGTTGCCAGAAAGTAAATTGTTTCTTGCTTCATACTTTATTTGTGCTTTTTTAAAATCAACCAAATCCATGAATTTCAGAGCACATGACTAACAGTACGTTAGTATGCTCACGATAACCTACATTAAGGATCATGACAAATATGAAAGTTGTAGACCAACAACGAACAATGTCAAAATACAGTCAAAATAAAATAAAATATATAGATGTCTAAGATCTGTTGAAAGGCCTTAAGGTTTTTTTTAGACCCTCATGAGAAGCAAAACAAAGCACAAAGAATGGTGCTGGAGGATCTGAACTCCAAGGACATCAGACAGTTCAGATGCATATTGCACTACACATGGTGGGAAGGAAGACTTTCTTCTCTGTTATGGCAAAGTGGCCGTCCACATACCTGCATATATTGCGACCAGAAGGCTGGAGGGCATGCTGACAATCTTAATAAGTCATTTCATCTAGTGTTGTCTAGTGTAATCTTACAATTCTGCTACATGCAGCTTCATTTGTTTAAGGAATTGTGGTAATTTTCTTGAAACTGGTGAAGTGATCTGATCTTACTCTGCCTTGTTTCACGATATTGAAACTTTCCTGAAACAAGTGAAACTGCATTGGAAAGTGGAATTGTCCCAATACCAGAATTCTTCACTTGTTTAAAGGAAAATATGATTAAAAGACTGAACATGAGATTAAATGACTAGCCATGTTTTGCTGTATGGCAGATTTCCCTGGGTACACGACACATCCAACCATGATTTATGAACAGATCCGAACAGATCTGAATGTTGTACATTGACTTGGCTTTGCCAGGTTCAGTGCTGCACAAGCGCATTGACTGAATATACTGCATGCGTTTGTCCTCCAATGGCGGCACCTGGAAGGTCCAGATAGCAATGGGGTGCTCTTCCTGCACCATACTGTTTGTGACTGCCTTTGAGGTTTTCCTAATTGGAGCAGTCTGGTTACCATCAAGCTGTGAAGCTACAAATTCTGTTAAATTCAGAGGCGAGGTTCAGTCTAGATGACCGCGAGAATATCCCTCTGGTTTGAAAAAATCGTACTGACAAAGGCCTGTTTAACTGATGGCCCACCAACAACCACAGACACTATTTGTACACACTTGTAGGTGTGATGGTGAGGACAGAAACATCTCAAACAGTGTGCAGCGCGATCCAAAGTAAGTTTAGAGTCAGACATAACCCTGAAACTAACATTTATTCCTTTCCAAAGGCTTTTTTATTGAGATAATCATCTACGAATTAGTGTTAACATTGGTCTTTTTTCACTAACAATAATATACAATCCACAAATGATTACTTTAGGGGTAGTGACAATTCTCCTAACCCTTCTTTGACTGATACATTGAGGCTGTTGACTAAAACCTTGTTTTCAATTTATTAGCTAAACCTTTGAAAATGGACTGTGAAATTGGAACATTTTAGTTGAAAAAAAAACATTCACCATCTGATTTTGCACCGGCGCTGATAAAAAGGGACGCGTCAGTGAAAGGACTGCATTACATTTTGGGACAGATGTAGAATACACATGGGCTTCAGTTTTGATCATCAGTTATGTAACTCGGGAACAGACGGCAGAAGAGTTGCACATGTTAATTAGGGCGGACATCGGACATAATTGTCTCTTACACAAACAGTCTGAGACACTTGATTGTATTATCAGATTCAGGAATCAGTTGCGGACAGTAAGGATATAGATTAGTTGTCAGCTTCCTGTAACTGCAAACAAAACACTTAACCATAGTTAAATAACTGACAGTTAAAAAAAAGACTTGTGCCATATCAAGTAGTGAGTTGGTATCATTGGTCAGTGTCTTGTGTATTATTGTAATTACATGCAGGCTTTCATGCTTCAATGTCTTATTCCGGTTTTTAATTTACTATGTATGTATTTACTTATTTATATACTGTACATATATACTTTTGTTAAACGCAAGTGCTCAATGAAAAATCTACATAGACTCCTGGCAGAAAGTAAAGCGTAAACGAATGAGTTGCCTCAGTATGAAGATGACAACCCATCTCGAACAGGAGAAATCTTTTTGCCTATTTTTCTCATTCCTGCCTTGACAATGATGGAGAGCCGTTTCCCCCATTGACGTAAAACACTACGCCCGTCAACAACTTCCTGTACCACCCTGGACAGTAAATTAGCCACAGTAACCACTTGTTTCTCTCGCGGGGAGAGGAGGAGATGGAGGGTGAGTCACAGAGGGAACGAGGCTTTCATCAGCCTGTGAAGATAAGGCTTCTCACGGCGAAGAGCACATTCTCAACCTGAAAGCCTTAATCCAAATGTAAACACAAGAGCAATGCAGGCGCATAGAGCTGTGGGGCTGATGCTGGAGAAGGTTCACCACTTTCAAATTAAAAGACTGTGCTCGGGACAAAAGTACCTGATCATCTGCGTTTCTATGTAAAAATCCACCCGTCTTTTCAGCCTAAATCATGAAGTGGGACTGCAACACAGAGGAGCGTCCCCACTAATTGAGATGCCGTAGATTCGCCCTATTTGCCTAAATTAAATTCTGGTGTTGGTATGGTCACTGGCAGGAAATCTTCTCTGCCCACAGGAAGTGACAAAATGAGTGAGCGCTCCGTCCACAGAAAGTTGGACTCACCAACGATAGATATTTTTTCCCTTTCGTTCCTTTAGTAGAAAAGTGATCACAGACCGGTCAGGTTGGAGTCGTTCACTGACATCACCTTACAGGATTTCTGGGTAATGAAGTTAACATTTTTCAAACTGTTATCTCTCGCTGCTATTCGGAGCTACAGTTAGCGGTGTGACAAAACTATGTGGAACGAAATTTTGCAATATGAAAAAATTAGGATACACATCATGGAGCTGAAAAATGGTTTGTGATATCAACTGCATTTATTACCATAAATTATACCAGAAATTGCTACATAAGTCTTTTACCAGTCTACAGTTTGAGCATCAGAAGGTAGAATCAAGGTCGGAAAACTGGAAACAAAATGTAAGTTAAAAAAAAAGAAAGACATTCCTTCAAAGTCTATTTGGATTATAAAGTGACATAATTTGGCCAATCTGACACATTACAAAAGTTCACACATTTATTTGTTGCTACAATTTGTTGCTAGTCTTTTGTGCTGCAAGTAATCTAACAAATATCCAACACGTTGCCCTGGTCTTAGTCTGTCTTTACTGGCTAGCTGTAAATGCTTGTATTGTATTAGGTCCTATTTCAAATCATTTTAGAAAACATTAGTGGGTGGCAGCAGACAATACTTAAGCTTGTGTATGTTTGTCAGATCATATATCATACAACGACGAAAAAAACACCCTTCAGCCAATCAGAATTGATTATTCTCCCAAGCCTTGGTATAAGAGGTTGCAATTACAGTAGTTTGTCGTTTTGATTGCTTTGGTTGTTGAAGTGATAGTTTTATATCAAAGTTACAACATTGTCATCCATGGGTGCATTCAGGCTCTTTTCTGAGAAGGACACCAAAGAACACAGAATGAAATAATGTTATCTCTCCACTTGTTTGTATCTTTGCCAAAGAATAGTTTTCGTCGCACTTGAAAAATACATGGTAACACTAAACTTGAAGTGCAGTACAAGCACATGATAAGCCCATTAGAAGCATAGATCAACTTTTAGTATAATGTAATCATCAAGACAAACATCAGAAAATTACATTCAGTTTAATATCATATCATTAAGTACACAGTTTCCCCATTAAGTATGCTTTGATAATAATAATGATCAGGTACTCTAAATGTGCTTATAATGTGATTATGATGCCTTATGAGCACCACTTCAAGTAAGATGTTACCAAATTTTAAAAAGTAAGACTCACCACAGGTAACCAGGACTGTCAATATCGCTAAAAACTAAAAATTGTTAAGACCCAATTAAATAGCACTTTAAGCTATTGGCTAAATAATGAAGAGTAAAGTTATTTAAAATAGGCTGGTGGCGATACAGCTTTCACACAGTTGCTTGTTTTTGCCACATAAGACATTCTGAATGACCATCACATTTTCTCACAGTCTTTAAGGGTAGAAAATGACCTTCATTTCATTCACAAACACTGCTTATGCTATTTACAGAGGTCAGTCCCAGTATGAGAAGACAACAAATCAGCTTGACTTGTAAATAATAATAATAATAAACATCAGCATTTTGGCTTTATAATCAAGCGCGATAAAATTGCATATATAATAAATGTGTATCCCAGAGAAAAAGTCTGTAGCCCACTACAGTACAGTGCTGGATTTCTTATTCATACCAATAAAAGGAAATATGATTGCATTGCGGGGCATCACAGTTATTAATTTCAGTGCTTCTTCCAGCGTTGAGCTTTGGCCCTTATGGGTATATAAAAATGTATTTAATGTGAAATTGATTTATTTGTCTACAAAGAAACCACATGTTCCCCTACAGGCCTGGGATCAAATTGTGTCACAACCTTGCCCTGTGTTCCTCTCAGCTTTTCCGTTATCTCAATACAGAAAATATACTTTATATTTAGAATGACCAGCTCAATCTCAATAGTAAAATAATAACAATAAATTATAAACCTCTGCTTGGAATGCTAGTACAATTCATTTCTTAGTGTGAACAGTCACAGATATGATCACACAAACAAGAGGAAGGTATGCACAAAAGGAAATTAAAGTGCAATCTACATTGGTAAAAGGAAACCTTGGTATTGCTTTTTTTTTTTAAGTTCTCTTGGACACTGTGCAGTCACCTAATGTATTTGAGAGTATTTAGATTCACTATCTTTGGTAGTGCTTTGTTTTTTATTTTCATCATAAAAGAAGAATTCCCCCTCAGATACTTTTACATTGTCATATATATCATCAATATGTGATGTTCAATGTGTTCCAGGAGTTATTTTGTGATGAAGTGTTGTGATTTACTGTTTACTATCAACTTTCCCTCAACCTGCCTTGTCTACTTCTATCTCAGTTAGTGGTTCAGATTAGTGAAACGCAACACTTCTTGTGCCTGCATTGCATTCTGGTCTATTGAGGCTACTGTCGGTGAAGAAATTGGTATCTCTGCCTCTTCTACGGTGGATTTCTCCCTGTATGATTGTTGAATGTCGGTGCAAAGTGGCGGCTCAAGAAAGAAGCCCCCGCTCTTTGACTCTGAGGGACTAATACCAGAAACCTGACATTTACTGTTGATGTTTTAGATTGCTGAAACGTTTTCTGCTGTCAAACTCCATTGTAGCTGCCCTGGAAATATCTTAATGTGATGTGATGTTGTCTATGATTGGTCACTTATCCACAGGAATAAGAAAAACACACCACCAAACAATAAAATGGGACCAGAAATGCAAGATACATTGCCAACAGCTGGTTTTTAAGAGTTACGTGTTTTAGGTTGGAAGTGTTTTAGGGTGGATTTTTCCTTTAACATCCAGGATTAGGGTTAGTTGTGTGCTGTGGCTGGATGTAAAAACCACCCACCTTCTCACAATAGAAAATAAATTGCAAAAATCTGACTATACATTTCCTAATATCGCTCTGCTCATTTCTGCAAATTCATTTTGGGGACAGTCATTAGGCATTGAAGCTTCTGTTGTGCTTTTGTCTCCTTGAGTGGCACAATTTAGCCAGCAGCCCCAGCACTATAATCAAGACGAGTGCCATCACTACAACGACAATTATGCTCACACTTCTACTGTCCAGAGTATGACACATTTCGTGGGTCACCCTCTCTATGTTGACTGGCTCTGAGTCTTGCAGGTAGACACAAGTCACAGTTTCAATGTCTGGAACAACCACAGCAGAGCGCTGAACCATGTGGAGGAAACGAAGGTTGCTGCAGCAACTGAGAGGATTGGAGCCCATGTAGAGGGTTTTTAGTGAGCGCTCCAGAGCGAGCACTGTGTTGTACTCCAGGGTGACCAGGTTGTTGTTTCGCAGGTTCAGTGACTCGATGGAGGACTCTTTGTTCCACAGGGGGAGAGTGGTTAGCTGGTTGGTCGACAGGTCCACAAATTTGAGACTGCTCAGTGAGGACAGGTCTGTGTTCAGTTTGGATATGTTGTTTTCCCTCAGGAAGAGGTGAACCAGGGAATTCTCAAGACCAGAGAGGGAATTCGGATCCATAACTAACCCTGGGTTCAGGGACATGTCCAGTAACTTCAGAGGGGTGTTGTAAAATGCATTCTCAGGCAGAGCCTTCAGATTGTTTTCAGAGAGGTACAGGAACTGCAAGGTCACAATAGAGGAAAAGGAGACACAACCAGGAGGATCGTGGTGGTCTTGGTCTTTAAAAGGTGCTTTGGTCTGTGAGACACAGATTTTCAGATTGTTCTGCTGGAGTTGCAGGTATTTGATACTTGGAAGTCTTTGAAATGTTCGAGGGTCCAGGGTGGTGAGGACGTTTCCTTGTAAGAAGAGCTCTTCCAGTGATTGTAGAGTGTTTTCCCCAAACGAGAGTTTCTGCAGGGAATTATGGCTGATATCTAGGATCTTCACATTCTCTAGAAGGCCTTCTTGGTCGACAGAAAATAACCTAATACAGTTATTGCTCACATTCAGGACCTCAAGTGATATCATACTGCAGAAAAAGGACTGTGGCATACTTTTGATTTGGTTGTAGCTCAGGTCCAGGTATAACAAATTTGAGAAGACTTGGTGTCTGGTGCTTAAACCAGATGGAGTATGAGCTAAAAATGTGTCCCTGAAGTTTGCCAGTTCCTCTACTGTTCCCGTAACATTGACACTCCTGAGTTGGTTTCGTGAAACATCTAGGTACATGAGCTTGTTCCTTCTAGGGAGAAGAGGAAAATAAGGAATTTTGTTTTCACTAAGATCAAGATAGAGGAGTTCATACACTATATCTGAGTCGGTGGTTTGGAAAGTCTCCATGCTGTTCTTACTGAGATTAAGCACTTTTAACTGAGAGAGATTAAAGTCTGTGATGCAAGTGATTGAGTTCTTGGACAAATCAAGTTCAGTCAGATGGAGCAGAGAGTCAAACGCACCGTCTTCAATCTCCAAGATGACATTGTTGTGGAGGTTGATGTTTCTCAAGGCCAAGGATCCGCAAAAAGTATTTTTTGCTATTTTGGTGATGCTATTGCCATTCAGAGAAAGGTTTGCCAGTGATGGAGAGTCATCTAAGAAATAGTCTGTCATCCCTGTATACAGCCCATTGATTGAAAGATCAAGTGACTCCACAGCTGTGAGAGGCCCAATGTTGGTTTTGGAGAGAGCAAAAACATCCAGATAATTCCTGGACAGGTCTAGTACTTTTAGATTTGTCATGTCTTTGAACAAACCAGGCTGGATGAAACGGATCTTGTTAGAATGAAGATTCAGATGATGGAGGCTGGTATGAAATGCTAGAGTTTCATGGGTAAGGTTTTGCAGCATGTTATGTGAGAGATCCAGCATTTGGATACCATGAGGAAGGTTGACTGGTGCACTTCTTAGGCTAAGATCGCTACAAAACACATCCATCTGGACCTACGAACAAAGAAAGACATAAACACAAGTCTGATTATCTCAGCACACTCCCAAATTGCTTGATCATGACACAATACAGACCAAATGCAGTGGCGGCGCCAGGGAGGGGCTTGGGTGTGCTTGAGCTCCCCCTAGAGGAGGCATAGCACCCCCATAGCAGCCCATGAAATACAATAAGTTTGTGCGTTCTAGTGTGTTAAACAGAAAAACGAATTTCCAATGCAATAATGTATAAGTATCCGCAAAAGTACCACATTTCAGAGTTTCACTGAATGCAGCATGAGTCTCTCACGTCGGAAACTAAACAAAACCCAAATGTCCGAGAGAACGCAGCAATACTGTATGAATTTCTGCCAAAGTCCCTAATGCAGCATGACTCTCTTACGTGACTCTATCACACCCATGAGATGAGTGCGCACCAGGACTCCTAGTATTACGGAGCCGATTTTACTCACATCGCATCTTTAGTATTGGAGAGAAATAGTGTGAGATTTACTTTTACTGTTGTGTATTTTTAACTATTGTATTTTTTATACAGCCTGCCTGACTACTGGACCAATTAAAAGTTTATTAATGTATTTCAATGATGTATCCATAGAATTTTCATTGGATGTAGCCTTTTAGCCCGGGATCATTGAATGTACATTTTCTGCAGTATTATTATTTGTTATTGTTTGTTGCATCAAAATTCTATCCAGCCCCCCTGTAGCTCCCCCAATTATTATTCTCTGGCGCCGCCTCTGACCAAATGTTTAAAGCATTTATGAGTCAGTGTATCTACGTTCTTGGCAGCCAGAGAGTCCTCTGAGGTTTATCATGATGTATTCTCCTCATAAAACAAACCACTCTTACTAGGGGCATTTCACTTCAGTCAATTCAAAGTGCAAAGTGGAAACTGCTATTCATCGGTTAATAATAGCATTAATTCTGAGCTATTTAATTAAAGATATGACATATAAAACCTTTTTTTTTCTTCAGTTTTTGTATATTAAAGAAAATCCACCTACTCAGTTGACACCAACCCAGAGAGTTTTTGTCATAGATTCAACTATTTGACTTATTAGTGTAGCTTATAACTGAAACCATATGGCCAGAGACCCCCTCTCGAAAAACAGCTCATAAAACTGACTCCTTCTCTCTTTTTTAAAATCTCAAGCCAAGTACATTTCGGTTCTTGGCATACTTGTGGTATTCGAAGTCAGTGGCATTCCTGACAATCCGGGCCATGAACAAACTCATATCAGAGTTTTCTTCTGAATATAAACAAGCATCTGTTATGGCTTTTAACCACAATAATTAAGTAAATAGTGTATCATGTTATATCATCACATCTCTCTTTTCTTTCCAGTTTTATTTTCTACTATCTGAGAAAACATGAGTCAAACACAATTGGAGGGTGAAATATTTAGTTTTGTTTGTTTTGGAGTATTGAATTACCGTTTTCTCATAAATAAAGAACAACATGAAGAAAAGATGCTGTGATCCCATAATCACAGTCTCTTACAGAAAGAGGGCGATCCAAGAACTGTGTGCCTTTATATAACTATGAATATTAAAAATAACAGAGGTAGTATCAGTGATCCTACATCAGCCATGCCTATCTGGAGTGTATTAATAATATTAGATCCATGTGGGATGTTGGAGTTTACTTCAGGTTCAGCCATAGCAAAGTAATAATGGGACTAGTGGACAGGTAGTCCAATAGATGGGAATAAAGCAAATGAAATAAAAAACGATTCATTTGAAAGTGCATTTGTAAAATCCTAGATTGTTCTGGGAGATATTTAAAGTGACCCTTGCATGTCAAATGTTTGACGAGGTTGTAAACAAACCATTCTACAGCAAACGCTGTACATATTTCAATAGCGACACCCTGATTGATGTTTTGGCTCCATATTCTCATTCTTTTGTACTGAATAGGAGAAGAAACAATAACTACCGTATGAGGTAAAATTACAGACTTTCAGCTTCAGGTTCAGAGTATTTTCAGCAAGATAGGATTTGACTGAATTGTCTAAATGACTGAAGACTATACTCTTTTCAGTCTTTTAGAATTTCAGTGGATCTCTACGAGCATTCAGCTGAGACTACATTCGGCTTAAAACTACTCAGTGGCAGTATGGGCTACTGAACCACTCATGGCTATAACTGAATCCACATACAACTTTAAAGTAACAATCCACAACATTTTCATATAAATAAATGTCTGTTTTGCTGCTCTCTATCACTGATTGACACAACACAACAGCGATTAAACGTATAGCCAGTTCATGAAAGCTTTTACATTTGCTGTTCTAAACACCCTGTAGGTAGGTAGGTCTTTCCTGGGGAACACCACCTGGTGCACAGGAAGTGATGTGTTTTGTTTGGAATAAACAGAAGAACAACTGGGTAGTTAGCATGAGCACTGATAGCCACCGTGGCTGAACAGACAAAGACTAGAGCGCCACCTACAGAAACTCAAACTTCATCAACAGAAAATCCAAGACGTCACAGTACTGGACACACCGTTTGATTGACAGGTGATCTCTGAGAAGTACCTGATACATTAGGCACTTCATCTCAATTGCCATGGGTAAAGCATCAAAATAAACAAACAGATGAAAACCTCCACACACATGCAATACATACTTAAGTGTAAATGTAAGGAATGTGTCTAGTACATGCTTTAACACAGAGCAAAATCAGGAGTCAAATCTTAAAGTGGCACTTATGAACTGGGTTTTCCCTCCGTCTGTTCTAAACCAATACTGCACAGGTTCAACCGTACAGTCCCTCAGTTTTACTTACAACTTGGCATGGAGGATGTAAGGATGCTGCCACATAGCTGACGAAAAGCGGGAAGAGCAGCTGGAAGTCGGCCATGGTGCTGCAGGACAGGAAGAGCCCAAATGAAATTAGTAAGAAACATGAATGCAGGAAGCACGCTGAAGGTGATACGATAGGCTAGAGAGGGATGGAAGAGAGAAGTAGCCCTACCTACTGTGTGACACTATTTTTGCCCTGAAATACAGAGGGACTTTTTGTCTTTTGTTTGGTGTGACATTTCTCCATTATATCACTCTATATACGTAGTGGTAGTGCTGGTTGTACTGGGAAAGAATGACTAAGCCATAAAAAGCTAAAGGGTTTCCATGAGCTCTGCATATATTTAATACATTCAGAGAACCAAGTTAGTGTTTGGAAATAGCTGTGATACTAAAAATACTTCTGAGAGCCAACAAAAGAAGTCACCTACTGTTCCACTGCAATGTCACAAATGATTAAAGTGTTTCATGAAATTCTAATGAAGGCTCTAAGTATCGTAGCTGTTCTAAAGCTCTTTTTCAAGTGTTATGGATGTATTGTAAACAAGAGTGCATGTGAAGTGTTATGAAGATGCTCATATAAGAACCTTGTGGACAAACCGATTAGTTCTTAAAATGGGTAGAGAGATCAAATTCAAATACATTTTGGCAGGTTTTCTTACTTTACATTAAACATTAAAAACATAAAATGTGACTTCATGTTGCTTCTTTTCTGAAAGCACAACTTTTGCATACAACCAGTACTCCTGAAAAGTGTTTGACCTTATCAACAATTAACACAGGACATTGTAAAGTTCATTTGATATGCACAACTTCAACATGCAGCCAGTAACATACAGTTGACTAGTTGCAACCACTTCTTTATATTAACAGTTCACTTTAGGTTAGGAAGTAATCCAACAATTAATGTGGAAATGTAAATACAGGCAGTTTCTCACAGGTTACTCTGCAGAATACTTTTAAAATACACGAGAAACGTGAGAAAATTGTGAACATTTTTCATACATGTGGCCCAATATCAGCTACCTGAAAGCTCAACACTCTTCTTCACTACTGTCAAGCAAGAAATCCCTTCAGCAAATTATTTTGTAATCACATACATATATTCCAACAAACAGCATATCCCCATCTACTGCTACAGTACGTTCCAATTCATTGAAAAGCAATCAAGCCCCCCCCCCTCACACACTCAAACCAAAAAAACACAAAGCCAAGTACAACAAAAACATATTTACCTCACTTTCAGCTGATTACTAATATTTGGAGTGCCTTGTGACCATGTTGAATTCACGTCCTCAGTGAGTGGACCCACCCACTCAAAGATCGACTGTACCCAGGCAAACACTCCTCTCAGCTGACTCTTCCCTCCACATTGCAGCTTCGGCTGCTTCCCAGTCATCACATCCTGTGAGAATATCCTGCATCGTTCTTGTTGTCCCCCCCCTCCCATTTCTCTTAGGGAAATGCCTTATAAGGGGTTTGGGAAGTTCAGCGTTTGCTCCACTTCAAGGAGACTCCCCGTCTCCCACCCCACACCCCCTCTGCAAAACGACCCTCTTTTTACCCGAACGATTCAGGTTTTGCGTTTTTTTAACTTACGGTTACTGGGTCTGTATTCATTGCTTGTAATTTCATGCAAACACCATGTTTAATTTGGGACAACATGCCTTTCAAATGTATAAAGTAACATGTTATGAGCTTAGAATGATATGGTTCTATCTGACTTTTTATTTATTTTTATCAAAATTTAGTTAACCACATATTCATGATCTTGAAATGGTGTTATTTCTTTGAACAAAAAAACCCCACTTGGGGTTATATATGTAAAAAGATAGAAGGCACATAACAGTTTTGCCAGCTGGTCTGTCAAATCTTTGTTACTCAATCTCTCAGAGCTGCACTCCACCCACATAGCACCATATAATTCAACGCTCACGAAATGTCAACAGCAATATTGACAAAATATAGGTCATGACTGTGAATCTGTTTGGATCCCCAGACTGGCTGAAACAAAAAATCTGGGCAGGGAAAGTGAATGAGTGATGCTCGCCCCTCCCTCAATAATTACTGTCAAGGTGCCCTTGAGCAAGACACTGAACCCCCAACTGCTCCAATGGAAGACTGTAAGGTAACACTTTATTTGGATAGTCCAATGTTGATACTCAACTATCAGGTGACAAAAGGTAGTGTTTAACATACCATCTCTACAGATTATGTAACTCTAACCCCATTTTTAACACTGAAGATCTATACGCTACTTTTCACACTATTGAATCACCTGAAGCTCAGTAGACTTTTTATTGACTCATTATAGTCACTTGATAGCAAGCTGACTTATCAGCATTGGGCTGTCCACATAAAGTGTGACCATGAGCAGGAATAAAGGCAATAACAAAGAATAATAAAGGCAAACAATAATGAAAACACAATTTATAGTCATCTATCAACAATGGTTTCATTCCAAGAAAGTGAGACCTGCTTTCACAAAACAGCTGTTGCAATGATATTCAATCACATTATGGGATGCTATTTATGTTATGAGCTAATGTTAATATGTTTTAGGACAGAATTGTCTGTGTTACTGAACTAAAGGCCACTGAACCTCAAAAGCTAAATGGATAGTCTGAAATAAAACGTGTCCAATGTAACCTACATTTACACTGAGCTCCATAAGTACTTTGGAATTATTTCAGATGTGAAATGACACAGACTGTCAGCTTTTATTTTCAGGATATTAACAATTATAGCCCTTTTGAGAAATAATCCTGCATTTCAGTGTTCAGTAAGATTTGGACAGATTCGATTCAATAAAGTAATATATATATAATATGTAGTAAAACAAATCATAAACTCTTAGCTGACTGTCTGCACTTCAACCTCATGGTGTCATTTCATATTGAAAACAATGATAGAGCTGCTGAATTGCTATCATTCTTAATTCATGTTATTTGGTTTTACATATTGTAGTTATAGCTTGATTGTATTATTTTCTGGCAGGTTGCTATTCATGTAAGTATGTGTTCTCAATTGACTTACCTGTATAAATAAATATTCAATAGAAAATAAATAGGTATAAAATAATATTGTAAATAATCAAATAAGCATAGGAAAAAGCTGGCCCTGGTTCCCCAACTTCTTGTAGATTAGTAACAGGTTTCAGATTCACCTTCCCATCCCTGTCACTATATATCAGTAGATGTATTATTCTGTATTGGCATGACTCATGTAGAAAAGCTTTCCCCTGACAAAACATGACAAACAGACTCACAAAAGCCCCAGCACTTACCTGGGAGGATGTGCTTCTGCTTCTCCTGGGTTTAAAACAGGCGGGGGCCTTCATCATGTTTTATCAGTGGTGTCATTTGTAATAAAGCAAACAACACATTCTACCTGGGGGATTGTCATGTTTATTTCCCGGGATTCCCAGACTTTTTGTTTTCCTTTTAATGGATCTCAACCTCAATGTCACTGACGGATGTGGAGTTTCTTTTCAAGATGTTGTTTCCTGGAGAGAGAGAATAAGGTCAATGTGACATTATCCAAGCACACAAATCAGTAATTTAATGAGAGTGGCAAGGAGGCTACTAGTATAACAGATTTTTGTCCTTCTGGATGTGCAGTTCTTACCTGTTGAATGTTTATTCAGGTAAATCCTGCCTCCTAGTGCCGAGACTGGGACATTGCAGCGTTATTTTGTACTATTTTTAGCTACATTCCTTGTTTTCATGTAATGTTGGGAAGAATAAAATGCCTTCAGTTGTACATGCTTTATATCTAATGCAATCTCATGTAATCTAATCTAATCTTATATAGAACCATAAAATAACCGTTACTTTTTGTAATGGTAAATATAGTGGAAGAGTTGTTCCACCAAAAAATAAACAATTATTTTCCAACTTTGAATAGTCGTCTAATTTTCCTCTTGGGACCCTTGATTGATTGGTTGATTGATTGACTTGTACTTTATTTATCCTAGCGGGAATTTCAACTGTCATAGCAGCTACAAACTTGAGACGATGATAAACACAACAAAACTTTTAGTGGAAACTGATACAAATAAAAACTCTATTATTTGCGCCCCTGTGCATTCACCTGACCTAATGATGTAGCAACTTTGTTCCTAACTTACTCAATAATTGTTTTTAAATACTTTTGTGAGATTCTATCTTTGTGTATAAAATGTCATGTATATATATTTCTTTACAGATGTACCATTGCTTGAATGTAAAAATTGAGGTCAAATCAACCGTCAGTATCAGAATCGCTTAAATTGCTAATCACAATATTACATTACAGCTTTTATCCAAAGCGACTTACATGTCATCATACCATTGGCAGAGGCAGCCATGCAAGGCACCAACCTGCTCAACGGGAGCAATTTGGGGTTAGGTGTCTTGCTCAAGTACACTACGATAGATTTTTCCCTGGGAGGAGCTGGGCTCGAACCGTCAACCTTGCCGTTGCAGGGAGGGAACTCCCTCCTGAGCTAGTGCCGCCCAGTAAACGTACATGTATTACATATAGACATATAGCTATATTGCTTTCCTACAATATTATGTAATGAGTCTAAGAAACACACCTGTTCAGTTTTTTCACGTGAAACTTCTCTCTCAGGCCTCAAAAGGCTTATGTTGCCTGAGCATTGACTGGAAGGTCCTGCCTCTCCAAGGCTGCCAACAGTGGCCCCACACCTATTCACCTCACCAATCAAAAGCCGTGTGAGCCTCACTCTCCCCACTTGGTGAAAGAGTTGCTCACTTGAATGGACCACAGTGCCACGTTTTTAGGTTAGTCAATTTTAGATTGATTTATCAAGCTGATGTGATGTTCCCAACACAATTGATTCACACACAAAAAAGAAGACATTTGTGGGTATCTATCAACATGAAAATTTTTTTCTACCATTTAAATGTGCAACTCCTTCACCAAGTTTATTATGAAATTATTCTGTAATTCTATTGATTGTTGTTCAGTTAGTTCTAGTATGGCTCATTTTCTGTAAAGTCCTTTGAGACATGCTGTGATAAAGGGCGATATAAATAGTTGTCAAAAGTTTACATACACTTCATGGCGGTCTTGAATTTCCAATTATTTCTACAACACATACATCTTTGTCATGCATTTTGGTTCTTTTATACATTTATTATAGGCTTTCGGAAAATATTACAAAATATACATACAGCAACTTGAATTATCAATTTGGGTTTTGTAGAAAGTTGTGGCAATCAAATTAGTTTTGTGGCCTCTTAACTTCTTGTGAGTGATTATGATTGACTACAGTTGGTGACTTCTCTGAGCCCATTTAAATAGGGAAATTCTAAGGCTATGTTCAGACTGGCAGCCCAAATCCGATTTTTGGCATATCCAGATTGGAATCAGATTGCTTTTACCAAGTCTTAACAACAACAAAACACATTGAAACAGATTTGTGCTAATCAGATTTGAGCCACATTCATAGGTGGTTTGAAATGTGATTCAAATGTGATTTCTAAAGATGTGTCTCAGTCTGGACGCTTTAGCCACTCAAATGGGATATCAAACTGTCCTTTGCGTCAGCGCATTGGCAAGCCGTCGGTCATCATCAAAAGTCACAAGGACTACATGTTCCTACCAGTCATTACTTTTCGGATGGCACCACACCCCTCTCTGCACAGTGATGCTACCGTGACTGCAGCCCGGATATATACAACATAATGACGGAGGAGGCTGATATATCCAACATTGTTGGATATATCAGCCTCCTCCGTCGCACCAGACAACATCAATGACGGAGGAGGCTGATATATACAACAATGTTCTGGGCTGCAGTTCTGCACCGCGACTAGAGATTGATATGGCGAGAAGGGCGAGATGACAGATCTCCATTCATAGGTTGCTGTTTTGTACGTAGGCACGCCTATGTCGTTAACAGTGGCGTGTCGTCCACTAGGGGCGCTAGGGCGCCGCCCTACCGGCCGGCCCAAGTGGGAAAAAACTATTCCAATAGATCCATAATTTGTACAATTGTGGTCTGTATGTGTATGAAATTAAATTGTTATATTCACATAAATTATATATTCTAATAGAAAAGTGGGATGACTGATGAAAAAACACTGCTTGCAGCCTTTGTCTGAGTGCCGAAGGGCGTAATGTTTTACGCCTCACGGCAGCAGTGAAAGTTGAATGGATTCGAACGGGCCCTCACGTGATTGGTTGAGAACAGCTCGCACTGAATAAAGCGGCTCTCCAGGGCGTAATTGACATACGCCCCCGATTGGGTAGATTGTCGCCATTGCGACTGCGTGCAAAGAAGACGTTAGTTAGCAGGAAGTCTAACGAGCCGGAGGAACAACCTGCTCCT
>OMOT01067879.1:0-12535 GCA_900312575.1 Acanthochaenus luetkenii | reverse complement strand
GCATTTAGCAGACGCTTTTATCCAAAGCGACGTACATATCATATACATACTACATCATATACTGTATACATACATCGTCATATGCGAATGACATCATATACATACTACATCCTACACATCATATTATAACTACGTCATATACACACTACACACAAGCACATGTCTTTGGACTGTGGGAGGAAACCCACACAAACACGGGGAGAACATGCAAACTCCACACAGAAAGGACCAGGGGCAGAGATTCAGACCCACGACCTTCTTGCTGCGAGGCGACAGTGCTAACCACTGAGCCACCGTGCTGCACCGTGTACTTTGTCCCTGAGAGTTCATATAGGGTCAGAATTCCTCTGTGTATCCCATTAATGTCCTTTTAAAAGAGAGTTGTAATCTCATTGCCTTTGCTCTCCATCTCATGAACATTTCAAGTATACAGTACATGTTCCAAGGTGTACAAAATAGTGTCTCCTGGGAGGATATAAAGGTTCTATTCATGTTATTTCCATACCATTGGTTCACAATGTGCCCTTATGAGAGGGGGAGTTTTAAATGGCCAGTCAAAGAGGATGTGGTTTTGAGGTGACACTGAATTAAATTTGCCATAAGGTATGAACTGCCACTGACCCTTGTGAGACAGAAAAGCCCAGTGAGTGAGTGAGGCTGAGGCTGGCCAGGGCACAGGACATTCTGCCAGCGTACAACTGTAATTAGAAGTAGCTGCTTCAACATTTGCACCGGTGACCAGAGGACTGAATTTAAAATATCTGAGGGGCACTGAAGTACTGTATTGTACCTTACTGTGAACACTAGCCTTCTTTTAGCTGCTTTGAGTAGTTTGTTAGTTAATAACTTTGCAAACCATACATTTATAAAGTTGCTGTGTTTTGTTTGGAATAACACTGACATTGGAATAAGACTGTTATTTTGCCTTTCATCACGCATTGGGAACCTTGTTTTTTCTTACATTTGTCCTAGATAGAAAATTGAAGGTATGTGACATCCAAACGTTACAGATGGGCTGATTTCTGAAATACTGCCCGATTTATTTATTAGCTAAATTATTCCTTTCTCAGGGCTCTTTTTTTGGGGGGCAACGGGCTGTTGTAATTGACTTGGCTCCCAGAGTTAACGGTGAATTAAATTTACATTTGTGGGTTCTTTTGATTGGCCTAAAGGTCGGCTTGTCTAAATGACTAGGCAGGTTTGGTTGCAGTATTAGAGGTTTCATGACAAGTTGCTTAGATTTTAGACAATATGTCTTGGATGCCTTTGAAAAGCTTACATTTTATTAGCATCTAATCATGGCTTTTCAGTGTAGAGAGAAGGAAAGATACCCTGAGTCTGACGGTCAAATTTATTTTTGCTTCTTCCGGGGCAGGCAACTTCACTTTTTCATCCACTGGCCATAGTTGCTGGTGTATTGAATAATTCACCATACAGTTACACTTTTCACCAGAAATTAGTGTAAAAAAGTGGTTAGCAGAGTAGACAAATATACCAACTACTGTTAAAATTAAACAGAATTTGGCTCTAGTTAACGTCTCACCATGGTTACTAAACATGCACTGACTAATGTACTTGGTCATAATGTTTAGTATAGGCCTATGCCTTCTAGTGCTGAACTAATTGCAGTTTTCTACTTGTAGTGCCTAGCCTTAATATCTTGTGGTATTAATGTTCTCTCAGAGAGATGGTCTCTATCCAGTCTCTGTAAACCTATTGATAAAATCTAATAAGGTCAGTCTTTGAGATTCAAATTTTGCCCTTTCAGCAGTGTAAGGAAGAAACACCCCTCTAATTTGCCTATTCCTGATCACAATTGATGATTGGCTCTGTTTACTATACCTTGGCAGAACAAGCCGCCGTCTGTTTTCTGCGAGTTGATCCTTGTGGCATCTGTTGGTAGGGTGCTGGGTTGGAAGCCATACTATCTATTTCCTAGAATGTATTCCCTACGTTGTGTCCCTAAAATTGCTGATATTGCTTCATTTTTATAAGACGGTTGGTTTGAATGCACATAAATTCTGTGCTCCATTCCAATTTACTCTTCTTAACATCGAGTTGTAAGCTAATTCAGTCAACGCTCCCAGCCCATAATGCAGTGCAATATGCACTACTTTCAGCAAAGTGGTTCATACAGCAGGTAGAAATATGGAACAAATTAATTAAGTTAATCCTCAATGTGCTATGAATCCTTGGAGGGGGTGATGGTCTAAATATGAGAACAGACATTTTGAGAGTACCCTGAATTTCATGAAGTTGTGGCACCCAAGTGACATTTTATACTCTGAAGGTGTTGTGGGTGCATTGCACCATTGGATGAGTATGTAAAAGAAAAGTGACAACAAACCAGAAAGCTGTCAACTGGATTAATTTTATCTTGTGTGAAGTTACTGTTTTGCAATTATGGGAAAACAGCCCTAATCAGCACCAAAGGCCTTGTAGGATCCTAGAAGTGAAAGAAAAAACGTGACGATCATTTCTGTTTGTTTTTCTCACCCTTTGACTGACAGGTGCAATTTCAGAAGATCCAGCAGCTTCGTTTGTCTCAGTCGCGGGCACAGTACTATGGAGGCTCTCTGCCCAACGTCAATCAGATTGGCAATGCCAGCGCTGACTTTCAGGTTGGATCTTAACACAGCCCTTTTGCCTTGGACAGCTGCATGGTTGCTTACAAATATTTTGCTTTTGTAGTGGTTGTTCTGATGCTGTAATTAGTAGAGTGAATTATTTTACATGACTGTATTTTAATGCTTTCCTTCAAGCAGAACGTGTTTACTGTCAAACTTAACATGGTGACTTTCTGGAAACCTTTGCTCACCTTGTAATTACTGTCTTAACCAAATTCAAGGTCTTGATCTCAACCTGGGCTTTCTATAGGCCAGTTGTTTCTGACCACAACGAGCTCCTATTCTAATGTTCTCTACTCTAACGGCAAAAAACAGCACAACACTGTACTGGACCTTCAGAAGTGTAAAAAAGCCTCTCCCGAGAATTTAAATAATTCAGATGTACTTCTGAAGATTGGCAAAGATGGAATAAAAGATCAGTGCTTTCCTCTGGTTGCAGTAGTTCTCAGCCCTCCTTTAAGCAGTGCAGTGCTGTATGTGACCCAACAGTGCTTCTCTGTAGCAGTGGGCCTGTATCTGTGTCAGCTCTCTTGAGGAGTGTGCTAGGCCGGGATACAGAAGGTCCAGGTGAAAGTGCCCTTGTTGCCTGGAAGAATGGCCCTTTGAGGTAGCGCAGCAGGTAGAGCAGCAGGTAGAGCAGTGATCACGGCACTGTGACTGGGTCCAGAAATCAATCCCCGTGTGGAGGGAGAAAGCCCCTCTCAATTATGAAGTCCATTCGACCTCCCTATTGTGAGGAAATCTCCACAAGCTAAGTGGCTTCTAGATTCCACTTGATGATAATCATTTGTTAGCACTGATTCGATGTAATGAAAGGATAGTGCTTGTGTAGAGGGATCTGAGCCTTCTGTGTATGTCACTTGAACTAACAGAAACAATTGTATTCAAAGTCGGAATGAAAATAAAAATTACTTTTTCACCTGGTAGATAATTCTCCATATCATAATGGTCACAGTAGATGCCCCCCTTCATTATTTAAATTGAGGAATAGCGAGCATTTAATTAATAAACGGCATGTGTCCCCACTCCCCGCTGAAATAAATTGCCAAACCTGTGGAAAACACTGCAGTGTAACCTGTCTGGTTTAAACTGCCTCCCCCTGTCTCTCCCTCAGGGTGGCTTCCCTTCGGTGCTGGACTCAGTTAGAGGGACACGTCACCATGGGCTGGTGGAGAGGGTCCACAGGGACCGGAACCGCATTAGCTCCCCCCATCGCCGACCCATCGACAAGCACGGACGGCAGATATCCTTTCAGGCACCAGCCTATCTGCACATGATCTAGAGTCTAGATTCTATATGTCATCCTGATGGTTTATTGTGTAATATGGAAGTGGGCATTTTGGCTTCCAGGTGGTTGGTCTTCATTGCTTTTTGTCATGGTCCGGTTTGTGTTTGTGCTGTGGTTCTATCAGTGTGATGCCATTTTCCAGTGTAGGCAGCAGTTTCTGGCCCCAGGAACAGAGTTAGTCATTATGCTAATGTAAATGTGATGCAGAGATGGCGCAGTTTACTAATGTTTAATGGACATTGACAATGAGCGATGTTCAAGCAAACTGAATGCGCACTCAAGTTGTGTGTGTGTGTGTTTTCATCCAAGTGTAACAGAGGACTGTGTCCTGACTCCTTATTATGAGCGAACTGCAGTGTCTAAGTGCTCCAAGGTTATAACTCCCAGACTGAGGGACAGAGAATGAATCTTTACATGTATATTGTCAACTAGCTCAGTTTCTTCAGAAATGTTGAATGTTGAGGAGCTGCAAAATCAATCGGATATTGGTTTTAATTGTCATGATTTATAGTCATATAATTCTGTGATAATAAGAATGTTGAATTCAGAATGTATCAGATTAAGGGCTCACATTTACATTCCTTGGGTAATTATAATGAATGCTAAACAGTTTTCTCATGCAGTAGAGATGCGTACCACAGTGTTTGAACTTCAGAGACGGTCATTAGCAGGCACCAAACCTGCTCTGGTAAGAGTTCTCCGAGTGTGAAAGCAAAACATTGTTTTATGCAGTTTTTATCACAACAAAATCCAGTTTGAGTGCATGAAGGCCAAGGCCTCTGCAGGCCCCTCTCCTCTCCCTGCTACGCAAACATTTATAGTTGGAATATTGTATGGTGCTTCTCCCCATACACCTTCCTTAGGTAAAATACAGGGCTGTCAATCTGAATAAGAACCTCATTAAGATTGAAAACAGTATCCTGTGAAAAAAGAGACTAACTGCTGTGAGGAGTTTATAATATCCTGATTTAGAGAGACTGAAAGTTGAAAATGATCTTTTTGTTGATTTGTGATGCAGAAAAAGTTCAGTAAAACTGTTAAAAAAAACCATCAGGGCCCATAATCAATGTTGATGGCCTCGATCACAATATGTACCAAATAATGTGATATTTTTAGCCAAAATTGTGCAGCTATTTGTTGAAGAGACATTTTGTATGTGGTAGCTTGTCGGCTACTAAACTCTATTCCTGTTCAGATCATTTAGACAAGATTGCAAGAGGGAGGTAGTGAGCATTATCTTGTGTGATTGTGAAAGATAAGTTACAGGAAAAGAGGTGCAGAGCTAAATTAGAACTCTACAGAGCAAAGTTAGTTTAGACTATCTGTAGCCTTAGGCATGTAAGAAATGGTCAACATAACTACCATACCATGTATACTTTTAGTAGTCAAATCCGGGGTTTTTTCTATGCCATGGGGCAGTTGAATCAGTGACCTGTCACCACGGTCCCTGATAGCTAAAGATAGAAGCTAGAGAGAAGTGTGTCCTGTCTCCAAACGTGATGGCATACCAAAATATGCATAACATAATGGTATTTTTTTCTGTTTTTGTGATGATGATATTGCTATAATGTAAAGCACATTAGGACATATATGTTGAGGAAAACATTCAAAAAATTCACGTTGATGAGACTTGTTACCTTACATTTGTTTGTTTGTACGCAAGATATCTCCAAAAGGTATGGATGGATTTGGATGAAACTTGGTGGAGAGATATGTTATGGGACAAGGACTAATTGACTAAATGTTGGCGATGATCTGGACAAAGGGGGACTATTTGGTGAGGCGGAGGTATGCCCTCCAGCTTCTAACTGTGTGGAGAGTTGTTCACAATTAGGAGGTATAATTGGGCTGATATGTACAAGGCAATTTTAATAACATGAGAGTTGTTACAATGAGGGGTGTTCCACTGTTTAAATTGAGGAAAATACTACAAATTCTGCCATGGCATAGCTCTAACTGTTTCAGAGTTCCCCAGTGTTCAAATAAATTTACTTACAATTTTCTTAGGCAAGATAGCCCAACTCTGGTTTGTCAAAGTTTGTCCATATACTGTGAATATGGGATAAAATGAACAGATTGTATAATGTACAGCTTGTATGTAGGCATAATTGTCTGTACTGTGGAGCTCTTATGGAAGTCTGCTGTTGATGGTATCGAAACGGTAGCCTTTTGCCTTTTTGTAATCATGTGGGTGGGGTTGGTTTCTCACGTGTGCACATGCATATAGATCAGCAAACAAGAAGGACAGCAAAATGGTGTAAAGTTCACTGTTGAAGGAGAAAATATCTTAATTTGTTGTTGGTAGCAACATAGTTTAACAGGGTTCTCCAGTCAGTTCTTCGTCACTAGGGCACATAATCAATTGAAGTGAACACACATCCCAGTCACGGACACGTTTAAGTTGTCAAATGTTAGCAGAGGAAGTGGTGAACACATTGTGGTCCACAGCTCCCAAAGTCTCTCCTGGTCTTGTCCTTGTCAGTGCAGCATATGGCATGCCAATCACACATAGGATCGAGGCCAGGCAGAGGACTGTTCCCCTTCCTAACTTGGTTCTCACCATTGCCCCTCACAGTGGAAGTGTGTTTTTCACAAATAAGCCAAACTGTACCTGCCAAAACTAGACAACTGGCTTTGTGAAAGCAAACTGACGGGTCTAGTCTTACCATTTCCCTTTTTGATGGTGGTTAAACTACTTTTTTCCATTCTGTACAGATCAGTGTTGGAGCAATATGCAGCAATATGTCAGTGGTAAATGCATTTGGGCAATCTTGTGAAATTGGTTGTTTTTGCTGTATACAATTAGCATTTCTGCACAATAGGTGTGTGAGGCAAAAATATAGGTTGTCAACCATTGACTCTGACTGCTATGTGTGTCCTCACATTTTCTATCATATTATACATTCCATACATTCATATACTGAATATGACCTTGACTGGAACATGGGCTAGTATCTGGAACATTGTGCATAGAAAGTCTCAGTTCTATTCGTTTCTGCCTTAAGAGCAATAGGAAGTGACACAAGCACTGAGTAGAGCTATTCTTTAATGCAAGGATGGGATTTTTTTAAATGGATTTCGGGAGGTAGGATAATATTTTTGGACAGCATTCCCTTCTATTATTTTTTTTCTCAAAGGTAAAATAACAGGTTTTCCTGTGTTGTCCTGTTCCCAATCACATTCCTTCTCGTAGTGCCTTGTCTCTTAACCTCTGGCTTTGTTGTCTCTTGTATGTCTCTCAGCATAGCAGCCTACAGTTAATTGGCTCTGTGGATTTCTTTTGCTGAAATCTAGCCATGCCTTCTAGCATTTACATTTCCTTTGACACCTATCATATTACATTGTTATTGAGAAAAAAACATTTCATGAATCCCATAAAATTGCATGTCAGCAGCTCCATCATAGGAATATCCCTACTTTGATTTGTTTCTTACAGTAGCTGCAGTACAGCATCTATTACTTCTCATAGACTAGTGTTTGTTAGCAGGTCTCTTGATATGTTGAGCATTATCCATGGCATTTTGAGTTTGACCCCACCATGATAGTTGTAGGAGTCGTTTAGTTAGAGCGCATGAACCAGTAAAATAACCTGTCAGGACAGAATCATTCCCTCTGCGTCTGGAGGCTGATATTAATTTGATTTGTCATTTATTTATGTATTACAACCATCCATCCAATCCATCCATCCATCCATTCTTCCAAGCATAATTTTTATTTTGTTTATCTCCTGGTAAACAAGTAAGGACGGGTCATAAAGCTCCGGTTTGCTTTATTCTCCTCCATTGTTAATATGGAACAAGTGTTTGCTAGGAACGTAGTACATAGCAAGATTTTGACAGTGGGAAGTAAATGGAATCCCTGTCTGCAATTGGTTGCCGCTTCAGTGCTAATTTGTATAAAGTTAACCTCGCCTCAACTTCTTGTCACTCTGGTCGCTAGCATCGCGTTGCTCTGCGCTCATGGACAATTAATGACTGCCGGACGCTCATGGTGCTTCTGGTGTGAGCGCAGGGTAAGACGGACTGTGAGCAAGACGCCCCTTCTGAAGTCCTGCCCTTCTAGAGACAATGCCAGGAACTCTGCATTGGCATTCAGTACAAAACCATAATGCTGTCATTGTTTCATTAACTCTTTGAAAAAGACAGCTCTATTGTTCACAATTGCCATTGCACTGGTGTTTGAGATGAGAACATGTGCTTAAACTATAAAATGCTTTATATTCTCTATGAACATATTTAATCTGTACCCTCTGTGTCTTTATGTCGTGCATTTGTGCCTACAGCTGTTCTTATAACACATCCTTGTTTGATTTCTAACTGAAAAAGTCTGGGACTGCTCAGTGGAATAAGGCCCCCTTTTATTTCATTATGAATGAAGAAGAGTTTGACTCTTAGTCAGACTGTTGACCTATTTCACTCTCTTTCTCTCTTTCCTTTCATTCTGTGGTAGGTAGGTAACAACATAGACATTCATAAGAATAATCTTCATAAAATGATTTTAACTATCAGTGATGTTTCATTATTTGCACCAATAATTTCCTTAACTAAAGCCCACATGGAGAGCTCTCCGTATGGAGCAGTGTACCTGTCCCCACCTCCGGACAACAACTGGAGAAGGTGAGTGACGCCTCCGTTGAGCCACTGACAGAATGGTTATTGTCTTCTCTTCTTCCTCTAGATTATTTTACAACAGGACCCGTTTCCTCTTGCCAGCCTATTTCCTGTGGCAAGCCTCTCTCTGCCCACAAATATTGCCTTTCTATAGCCAAGCACCAGCCATCTTGATGAAAGTAAAATCAGAAATGTATCCCATAGTTGGATGTCCAGAGCAGAACAGGGGCAGTGTGATGGGTGGAGCTGTTTGCCTTGGCATTGTGTCTGCTCGGAACCCCCTGGAATGGTTGTGTCTACCAAAAGTAGTTTGACAGATAGCCTATTGGTTTAAAGGTCATTCCCAACAGCAGTCATCCTACTATTAGTTATTCCATGCTGGCACAGCACAGCACTGCTACCCCTGTGGATCTCCAACTCAATACTAGACTAGCTTGCCCTGGTTGGGCTGCCAAAATAGCTTTTTGTTGTGCCTACCTAGAGCAGTCAGTGTAACTAGTGGACGGCTTTCCCCAGTGTTTACAGGGGAGTGAATTATGGCTCTGTGATACAAGGCTCAGCCAAGACCCTCCCCTCCCCACTCGCTCTCTTTCACTCTTGTTCGATCTCCGCAGTTGTGTTTTGAATGCTAGTCAAATCACCCTGCATCGTCTTCTTCCACAGCTTAGATACAGCCAGTCACCAACCTCCATGTTGAGTGTACTTTAACAGATTGTAAAGATGTCATTGTTGACAGCAGAAAAAAAAAGGCTGGCTGACAAACGTCCTTACGGAGCGACCAGACGTCAGTGTTCTTGGTGTGGGTGTGTTTCTGGTAGAGCCATGTGGCACAAACCACAGAACGTAAACTCATGTTGAGTTTTTGAGTGTATTCTCCATGAAAGATCAAGCATTGTGTAATTTAAGATTCAGTTGGAGAATCTTATTTGCTGTTGATAATTTTAATTTAACCTTTAACATGTCCTTTGACAAACAATTTAGTTCTTTTTCAAAACCTCTATTTGAGTTTTCCCTGCTTTCTAGTTTTATGTCTTTCACAACCCTGCACAATAGCCTGCTCAACTCAACTCTACGTCATTCCACTCTTGTTCATCTCTCCCGTTGGTTGTTGTTTCTCCACCTCCACCATTCCCCACCATAGCTCTGTGTGATTGGCATCAGCTCTGTCAAGTCTCTGCAGGCCAAACCTAGCCTCCTGCTCCAACCTGCAGCAGATTGTTGTCACAGTGTGTAACAGGGATATGCTTCCCCCTCAGCGGGGGATTTTGGCCCACTTCACTGTTACAGGCAGAGATCTACAAGTTTCCCCTCAGTGCTGGCTTAAATTCACTGTGTCCAAGGAGACAAGAGTCAGAAAGCTGGGAGAAAATCCAGCCCATCTGCTTACCATCCAAACCATCTGCTTACCATCAGAACTAAAACAGAATTTTACAAGCGTTTTAGTTTAATATTTTCTAGGTTGCTGTTTTAGGGTTGATTTATTTACTGAACTTGCTGTGGGAGGCGGTGTGACCAGCTTATATTCAAAGCTAGGCTCTGATCTGATCTATAACTTTCTTGATCATATCTACCCTGCATCTGTTGCCTTTTGTAAAGCTTTAGCCTAGAGATATGGGAGTGCTTTTGGCTGCTCTTGCTTATTGCTAGTAGCTAATTGTACTGCTGGCTTGGAAAAATGTTTCGCTATGAACCCTCATCATAGCCAAACCATCATAACCATCAAGATCTGCCAGGACGTCATGAGTGACTTAGATTTTCACAATTCATTTTGGTTGATTTGATTTTTGCAGAGCAGTTAAAAACAGGAGAAATGGATAACAAGGTGGAGATTAATGTGACATGGAAGTCAAGTAGCTGGAATAGAACTCGTCTTAATGATGGTGTAATTGGCGATACAAATGCTGCAGGCATTTTCTTTCCTCTTCTCGTGAATATAAGACCAAAACGCTTTCACAGATAAGATCAGAATTCAGTATTGGCTGCATTTCTGACCCCGTTAGGCTTATTGGCTAAAGATGGTCATAGCCTAGAGATAGCTGCATTTCTTACAACCCGTCCCATTGTAAAATGGTATTTGTAGCATTTGACATGAAAGCTCTCGTGGAAATACAATCAACAGTCTTCATCACCAAAGAGGAAAACGATGACAGGGTTCTAGCAGAAGCCACCAATTGAAATGTCTTAAATCCGAGCTTTACAGATGTGTTTGCATTCATTGTAAATTGTCATGTGAGATAATAGAGTACCTACAAGTATTTATTCTTTTGGCCTATAGAAAGGCATTAAGACCGTAAAATGAAAAGCCTAGGACATATTGTCAAGCAAACGTTAAATAGGGTTTCTTAAGGGAGACTGAAAACTAGTCATGTAACGAATCACTTCATGATTGTCAGCACAAAAACAGCAATGTTTCAGGTAGGGCTGGGCAGTATGGTTGAAAATCAATATCACGATAATCACAAGTTTCTTTCTACAGTATATATATATATATGGCTCGTGTATGCAAAATCACACGTTAAATAGTCAAATTAATGTTCGTCCCATTGAATTTTACAGTAAAATTAGCTTGTTATCAATTTAGACAGCAGAATTGTGTTACGATATCCCAAAATCACTATACCATCACGATATGATTTCACTGAAAGACGATATACGATAATATTGAAATATCACCAGCCCTAGTTTCAGGATAATGTGTGTCTCCGTCCTGTAAGCTATGTAGGTTAGCAAAATGAATGAATGAGTGTATACATCTTCTTTAGCACAAAGAAGTTCATGTTTGCATACTTTTTTTTTATTTTTACTTATCATTAAGCTGAACAAACTAGGTACTGACTAAACATTTAGACTAAATAGAGACTTGACATGACTTTGTCGTAGGAGCCTCTTCTTCCAGTGCTGTGAAATCCCATTTAGCAAATTACTCTTTTTCTTTTTTACGCTCTTGTACAAGAGACTGCTGTGAATATTAAAAAACAACCTCTTCTTCATGTCCAACGGACAGTCCAGTGGGCAAGTGGCTCAAGTTAATGTCCATCTCTGGAATTGGTCTTAGGCTCTTGTCTTGCTGCAGTGTGTGGCAGATTTTCTGCTAGTCCCTCTCATGGGAGAGTGGGGCGGTAAGTGTTTACAATGCCTACCACATCTGCACTGCATTACCGCCAGTTAGCACTGGAGAAGAGCCACAGATCTCCTTAACCCTTTCAGTGCCTTAACTACCACTATGGTATGCGCAGCTATCTGCACCCAGCTTCTTTTCTCAAGCACTGAGGATTGTCTTAGAGATAACTTCTATGAAGGGAGTGGAATAAGATCGGATCAACCTCAAGAGGGGGGGAGAGGCAAATATTTGTAGTGAGCATGTTTATTTAGAAACACTTTTGTTGTTGTTGTTGGTTGTTTGCTTTATAGCCTTGGTCCTGTATGTTTGTGATCAAATGACTCAAGTCAAGCTTCCCAGCCTCTGTCAGATCAATGTACTTGGAGCCAGTGGGTCAATGCTTTGGGATTGTCAGGCACGACAGAAATGCAGGGGAACTGGGCCGTTCACACAGCCTTTAACCGCTGCATGACCAGCAGTCTGGCCAACACATTTTAACATCTCTCTGGATTGATGAGGCTGTGTTTTGTTTGTAAAACATTTTATGATTTTTCTGACCATGTCTATTTGTATTGACTCGGGACTTCATTTTGAGGTTCAGTCTCTCCTCCAGTTTAGTGAATGTGCTTGTTCATATCTGTGGTGTGTCAATGAACACCACTATATGCTGGTTGTGTGGGTAGAGAGGGTCTTGTTTTGGGCATGGTTCCTGGCTCCATAGGCTTTATACCTGGGTAGACCCCTGGATGTGTCCCTTCGGAGACCAGCTGCTTCAGGTCATCCACCAGGGTTACAGCCTTGATCCCAGTCCCACGCCCTCCTCCTTTTCCACTCACCCATTTTTGGCCTGCTCTTCCCGCGCTTCTCTAGGGATGGGATCTTAGACCAAGCTCCCTAGAGATTGGACTGT
>OMOT01067829.1:0-21965 GCA_900312575.1 Acanthochaenus luetkenii | reverse complement strand
AGTGTTGTTTTTGTCATATTCAGATTTATTTGCTGTAGCTCATCCAGATGTTTCTTTGCCTCTTCCACTAACACCCGTAATTAATTGTGCGGTTGCGGTTCTGTTGCCCGTCCAAACTCTCCATGGGGCAAACCATTAAACACGCAGAACCCTCATACTGCTGTCTGCACCACGTTTGGGGGGATCAGTGGGATCAAACCATTGTGAGACAAAGGGCGGGGGGTCACAATCTTTAGAAACTTAACAACGCGCTGTTAAGTTTCTATCGTGTCCCCACCGGGATTTCCACCTATGACTGTACCATGTGTGTGTGTGTGTGTGTGTTAGAGCGCAGCACAGCCCCGCCCCTCGCGCAGAAAAAGAGAGAAAGAGAGACAGAGAAAGCGGCAAACTAGATTATGTTCGGGACGTTTAATTCCTCGAAAAACACATTTGCCACAAAATAAATCTCACACAATATTTCGAGTATCTACTGTTAGGGTGGGATATCTCCTTGTCGTTGGGCGGGAATCGATGATCCTTAGAAAAGCGCGATAAAATATTTTTTGACCAAGCAGAATCCGGGTCACTGCACCAAAATTGTTAGGGTGGGATATCTGTGTCCCCTAAGCCCTACCCCGGTTCTTTAATTCTGCTGTCGGTCACTTAATAATAACAAACAACTTCTCTCGGTTAGGTATATTTATTCCAGGTTTCAGGTTTCACAAGTAATGGTCAGCGCTGGACTCTGTGTTCAGACATTTTCTTCTTGGGCTGGGCACGCCCCGTACAACAGGATGTACTTAACACAATTGGCCAGTGATGCGCTGCTAGCCATCCAAGCAGGCTAACTAAGATAATGTATCTGCGTCTCTATAGTGTATGGGTGTTGGTTATCTTGACACTGTGTTCTGGATATCACGTACTTTTGCGGTTAGTCAGGAACGTTCAGTACCAGTCGCTGACTCCCGCGCCCTTATCATGCAATTTGTATTTCTGATCTACAATAATAATAATAATAATAATAATAACCCTTCACTACCAATAGTAGAACTGATAACGTCGGATCTTATCGATACTCCAATTTTTACTAATTTAGAACCGGGTTTCGGGGGGGATCCCTACTGATGACTCACACACAAATATATCCAGAGGCTATTTACTTCCATCATCACATATTTCTGGTAAATGAAACACTAAGTTGAGGAGGTTATATGCTATAAACAACTTTGTTGGTGTGACACGGTGACCATTTTAAGGTAGCAAGCATCCTGAAACTAGCCAGCTGACAAACGCATTGAAATGCACGTCATTGTGAACATTTGGGGATATGGTCAAAACACTAAAGAATTAAAACACTTTAAAGTAACAAACAATTCGAATCGTCACTAAAATGACATGTGATTTATGGAAAATTGCCTCGCATAATGAATCTGCTAGTTCGGATGAATAACAGTCGCACGCTGATTATCACATGCTGGTCGGAAGATCCAAACAGGAAGTTGGATTGCCGTTTATATACACCGGAAGCGCATCACAGCCAAGAACCAATCGAGTTAATTAGTATTCGGTTGCTTGACAACGAGGGGGCCAATTACCGTAATGTGTGGTGTGTGAGCCAATTACCGTAATGGGTGGTGTGTGTGGGCCAATTACCGTAATGTGTGGTGTGTGTGTGGGCGGTCGTGTGCTCGTACTGGCACACTGCCCAGGAGCTGCTGTCGAGAGGCGGGTGACACACGGGCAAATAACACACTGGCTGTAACGTCGAGTACGTAATGGAGGCATTGTGTCACAACTACTCCTTTAATAACCAATGGTTATTTAAAGGCTGCTCTGGCGTAGATAGACGGCCCATTCGGCTAAGCTAGCTAGCTAGCTCTGTGGTTTCAAATGTCAGGTTTGCGGTGAGAGCGATCGATCAAGCAGCCGTGCAGCGGGACGGCTCGTGTGATTTGATGGGTGATAAAAATAAAAATAAACCATTATTAAATAACAGCATCCGTTCTGGACGTCGCTTTGGTTGTAGTTAGCCATTGGACAGTGCAGGTTCCCATCATCATCATCATCATCTCGTTCGAGGGCTTTCCGTCATTACGGTACTTGGTGCATATAATGTGACTAGCCAATGTTTCCGTCGTATGTTACACCGTTAGAAGTTCTGACTAAAATGCCACACAAAGTAAATGGGAGATATGGTCTGGTTCAGAGTGAGTACCAACAACTGGTTAGCATAATACCCGAGATATAGGGCTTGTGTGCCAAACCCCCTTCTATAAAAGCGTGTTTAGACTTTTTACATGGGAGATTATGCGCCAGAGTACAATGGTAATACGGTTGAGCTAATACGTGAAAGGTTAATGCTAGTTATACATTAGTCTAAGTAGGCCCTTGTTAAGCCTTGTGGCTTGGCTTGCCATCTGTCTGGTGGAATGATTAAGCAGCATTAACACCAGAAGGCTCTGTGGAAGTGAGTCCCCTAATGCACTATAGGCTGTTCGTTATTGAAACATTTGAAAAAGTAACTTCAACATTTCCTACATAGGATTATTATTTGTTTTTATTAGTTGCATCTTATGCTCGTGCTTTGGTAGTTGTCCTGGAATGGGACACCTGTATTAGTGTATATACTAAAAGTGAGACTATTCGGATATACTGTACCTATATAGTCCTATTTGTTGAGAGGGTCTTGGTCCCTGTTTCTTGATGTATGATTCTGTCTCTGCAGACAAATCACCATATGTCTTAGTATTAGGCGTATCAGCTGGTGATAAGAGCATTGAGAGATAAGATGCTGGCTGGGTCCCAACCTGTAACCTGTAGCCTGTGACAGCGGATCGTCTGTCACCATTGTACCTTGTTTTTATTTGACGTAATTAAGTCTAATGTCTGGAATAAGTGTTGCAAATGTTCAGTACACTGCAGTTCAAATGTATTATTCAAGAGGCTACAGTGCAATTCTATGTCATCTATTCTCATGTTATCACACCTTTTAAGTCTCCAGACCTATTCAGCTCTTTGGAAACAGTGCAAGGAATCGTGGATTGAGTCGGCATCCTGTCAGAAGATGCAGGCTCCATAAAAGTGTATTTAGCCCAATCTGCTCTCTGTACCCTCCCTCGTTATTTAGGTTGCAGCATTTTTCTCACACCCGCTACATCTCTACTCCCGTCCCTCCTTGTAATCCAGACCGTGCTGAATGGACGCTGCTAATCTGACCCTCTATTTCAGGAGCAGACTGCGTAGGTAGATCTTGTGGTGAGCCTTGTGTCTCCTGCACATGTAGTGGATGATCCGGACACGCATCTTGAACGGCGTACAGCAACAATGCCGGAGTCCTCCCTCGGTGAGTAGATGTTACGATTTAAAGATATTTAAAGATATAAATTTAGAATATGTATTTGACATGTTATTAACAGTTGCTGATTGTGCTTGATTGACAGTTGTTAAAGCACACGTTTAAATCTTTTAACATCTTTTAACAAACAAACCTTAACACGTCTCAAAATGAGGAAATGTGATTTTGGCTTCATTGGTTGTAGTTGAACTGAAGCACTGCCCTGTTCTGCCTACATCTCTCCCGTGCTCTGTATCGAGCGTCGTGTGTAAGGAACAGGTTAAATTGGCACAGATGAATGCTATTTATAGTTTTTGTGCCAAGACTAACCTCAATTCCGATAATGTTTCATTAGTAATGTTTTCCTTTTCAGAGATTCTTTTGCTTGTGGAGCAAGAACAAAGTTGTTTTACAAAATCTTTAGATCCTTCACTTTGCTTATGTCTTGCTCATTTATTACTGACGATGATGAAAGACATTGAACATTATTCTGTATAGTGTACAGTATTCATGTAGGCGTATATGTATACTAGGTATTTGACAAAAACATGTTCATTATGTTCTCCCACCATGGGACATGGTATGCGGGGCATTATGTCGTCCTGGTGGTGTGTTTGCGTGTAGACAGATTCTTGTGAACACAATAACTGAAGAACAATGCACGATAGAAACTTCATACTTACACACCACAGGTTCCCTCTATAGAGTAGATGATCTGATTCGACTTTGGAGCACCATAATGCAGACATTTGCATATTAATGAGGTAAAATGAGGCGGGACATTCGGCAGCTCAAGTGCCTCTTGTTTTTTTGTTGTTGCAGAAGTCAAGGACATTTCTGGAAGCTCTTTTAAATGTAGAACATCTCCCTTGAGGCAGTTCAGCCAATCATCGCTGCTGTCCCTGCCAGTGCACAGAAACCCTTACATGCTCAGTGCCTTCTGCACAGAGGACAATGTGCAAGAATGTCTATCACACATCAATCAGGTTGGTAACCTTACCTGTGATGCAGTAGTAGCACAGTTAGCAGTATTGACCTATTCTGAAATTGTACAGTATATATACAGTACTTAATATACAGGTCTGTTGAGGTGTGTTTTCTTGTGTTGCATGCACTACAGCGTGAGTTCTCTCTGTATTCATTCAGCATTCTGCGAGGTCAAATGCAAAATTAACATAACTGTTTCATGTACCTGAGTTTAAATCTAACATAGGAAGACATGTACTAATTAGAAGTAATGTTTTTATTATTATGAAGTATCCCAATACATCTTTAGCATTGCAGGGACCAAACAGGGACCAAAACAGGGACAGATATGGTAACGAAACCAAATTACCCCCAAGCACCACTGTTGCATACAATTACAGAGAAAATGATATGCATGGCTGCAGATTGTAGCTGATCTAATGCTTCATATCCTTTTTTTAATCTTTCTTTTACAGGCAATTTCTTCCCTTGGTCTCCCACCAGTTTGGACTGAGTCCGGTGGGTGCTCAGAGCTGAATGTAGTGGCTGTGCTGAATAGCATGTATGACCTAATTCAACTGCACCGCAGAGGCCTCCGAACCTTGGAAGACATGGAAGTGGAGCAGCTTAAGTCAAGCAGCAATGTGGACTACCTGCAGCTCACCAACACCCGGCTAAAGGTGACCCATCTACCCAGTCTTTCCTCTGTATTCGTTCAGCACCACTACAGCAAGAACACTACCACCCAGGCTAGAGAAAATGGGAAATTGACGGTGGTGCAAATTTCCCTGTAAAACACGAAGAAGCTTTAATGTTTGCAATGAATTATTTTATTCCATTAAAGTATTCAAATGAACACAGTTTCACGTAATACAATTGTATTCGATTATGTTCGTTTCAGCTGAACACATTTATCATTAACAAGATTATGTTTTGCTCACTCTGTCCATGTTATTCTATTATCATAGGAGCAGCTTGAACTTTCTAAAAGAGAAAACACAAGACTTCTGGAGAGAGAACGTCAGCTGCAGCTGAAAGTGAAGAGCTCGCAGAATTGCCTGAAAAGTGAAAAAGAAGAGGTAAAGAGGCTCGTGTTGTTCACATTTGTTTGGCAAATACCACCTCAAATGAAGTGGACTGAATCTACAGTCAGATCTTTTTTCCCAGGGGAATGAGCATGACAGTTTGGACAGTAATGACTTGTTTCATTTCACCTTTTGTTAGGTGCAAAAACTTCAGCACATGATCGCAAGCCGGGCCAGCCAGTACAATCATGACATGAAAAGGAAGGAAAGAGAATTTAACAAACTGAAGGAGCGCTTGAATCAACTTCTGCTTGACAAAAAGGAGAAGAAACAAGGTTCATTTGGAAATCTCATTCACCACACTAACATTTAACACTTTAAAACTACTTTAACTTACACTTAAACTTAACACCGTTATACACAAGACGTTTTGCCTTTTGGAACTCGATTGAAGTTATTATTCTCTACTTTGTCAATTTTGCTTTCAGCTATTGAAGTATTAAACTACATTGGAAGAGCTGATGGGAAGAGGAGCCTTTGGAAAACTGGAAAGACAGAGGCCAAGTAATATCGGCTTATGGCTTTGTTTTCATGTCATTAAACAATAAGTTCTATGACCTTTTTTCATGAAACGTGTACAAAAGAACACAGGAGAGAAAATGAGGAGCATGATCAGGGAAAATATACAAATGCTTATCCCTCTTTTGAATGTGAAGTTGCACATTAGCTTACTGACAATTTGTCAGTTTTCTAGATGGCATGAATACATTTTTAGGAGTGTAGGCTACTAACATGGTGGCACTGTCAAACCCTGAGTGATACCATTATGAAGTACTTCCCTCTGTACTAGTGGGACCCACGTCAGCAGTGTCCCTAGTACATTGTAATTGATGAATACACAGATGATTCTCTTTCTCATCCTAAGGCATGAGGGGGAAATGTACAAGACTCTGCTGAGTGACTATGATAACCGACAAAGGGAGCTGGTGCTGGAGAATGCAGAGCTGAGGAAAGTGTTGCAGCAGATGAAAAGAGACATGGTGTCCATTCTAAGTTCAAGGAAACGGACTATGAAAGGCGAGAAACATGAAGACGGTGCAGTACAGGTTGGACAACAGTTTTTTTCTCTTTTACCTGGCTTCACATTATTGCTGTATGACAGGGAAAGGTGTTTTTTTGTTTCAGGTGTGGAGAACTTGCTTTATGTTTAAGTCGTTGCTGTCAGCTCAATCCCCTAAATCATCCCAGGCTGCAGTCAAATGAATTTGAGCCGCTAAGAACTACTGAAAGCCGAAATAGAGCTTATTGACTTATTAACGTTTGAAGACCCTTGTCTAAACATAGGAAGATGAAGAGACCGATTACCATGGGTAGAAACCAATTTCTTTCGTCAACCAGCCACAGAGGCTGGTGGGCCCCAGAATTCCCATCAGTGTTTTGTCAAGATCCTAACAGCAACATCCAGGATATTGTGCCTGATGTACAGACCATTAAACAAATGTGGTAGTGCCTCCCTTTAAAATGCGATGACGTGCACCATTCCCAGAAGTTTCATCAAAATGCGTGACGGACAGACGGACGGACAGACGGATGGACCGGTCCATAGCCCCTTCCCAGATTTCATAGTGGGGGACAATTAGATGAAAATTATCCTGAAAATGTTGATTGGTCATCTGCCAAAGTGGCTGGTAGAATAGACAAACTCACCAGCCCAGAGCCACAGTTGATCACAATTTGACCGGCAGCCGATGATGATTCCCCAGCCTTCCTGTTAATGTAGCGTTTTAGTTATGTCTCTCTGATGTACCAACAGTACTTTGATAGAGATTCACTGTCACACCAGGCTGACTCGGAGGAGGAAGAGGAAGTGTTTGACTCCAGTAAGGAAAGCTTGGAGCTGTCTTGTGTGCACGCCCGGGAGAAGCTGACCAATAGCATTCGCCTCCAGTGGAGAAGACTGAAGAGCCACGTTGAGAGACTTGACAGCCAAGGTAATCTTCACACTGTCACTGTTTGACCTTTAAAAATGTAACAATGTGACACAGCCTGAATAGAATGTGAGTGTACTTACATTTCCACATGATTAATACAAATACAACACGGTATGAATATCAGAACACAGTCATTTAATTCCAGGATTAGAGAAATATATTTTTTGGTCTGTTTCCCCTGTCAAGATTGGTATTGAAATAACTAATATATGGACAGGAGAATTTTCAGGTTTTAATCAAATCAAGTAATCAATATCAGGAAGACTGACCTAATAATAATAATAATAATATTATATTTTCTATGTTGGTTGGTCAGCATCTTTAGCGCAGATGGGTGAGAGGACCAACATGGACGCCATTCCACGAGAGACTCACGAGGAGGAGATGGACGGGCTAAAACTGGAGATCCAAGAGTGTAAAGACTTTATTCACTCACAGCAGCAGCTACTGCAGGTATGCCTGTAATTACACTTACCCACCAGCACACCACCCCCAGACCCCTGTGAGAGCAGGTGAATCATTTGGCTTAGCAAGTGGTCGCCGCCCATTCGATATTTTGTTGACCGATGTGCACGATGCCGCCAGACAGGTCAACAGTCAATTCTGGCAGAACCAAACGCTCAGATCTACAGTTAGAATGTGGTTTTGCCGAATGCTATTTCAGCTCCGTCCCAAGTTCTCTCTCTTCTTGTAGCAGCAGCTGAGCTGTCCGTGTGACGAGGAGACGGCGTCCCTGCTGAACAACTGCTACATGCTGGAGGAGAAGGAGCGCCTCAAAGAGGAGTGGAAGACTCTCGACGAACAGAGGAAGAACTTTGAGAAGGAGAGGAGGAACTTCACTGACGCAGCCATAAGACTGAGCCATGAGGTGTGTAAACGGTTTCCCCAAAATTGGTATGAAATGTAATTTAGGGGATACAACGACTTTTTGCTCTTTTCTTTAACTTACCATATGTCAAGAAGATTGGTAGTACTTTCACCTCCTGTGTTTTCAGTATGTAGTCGGTACGGCGCTCTTGCAATGAACCTTAGCTACGTCGTGCCATCCTCTAAACATGCATGCACCAAAGAAAGCTACATAACCTCTGTATATTCTTACTAGAGGTTACTTGTATGACAAAAACATTGTAACGTGTTAAGAGCCGTATTCTACCCATTGTGCTGCATTCAAATTTCCCCTTTGTCCGTTTTAATCTTATTAGCGTAGTGATTTATTATAACTTGCATCTGGTTTAACTTGCAGAGGAAGGCCTTCGAGGAGGACCGTGCAACATGGCTCAAACACCAGTTTTTAAACTTGACTCCATTTGCAGATCCAAAGCCCCAGATGTCAAAGTCAATAAGTGACCTTTCAATATGTGAGTGTCAACCCTTCCATGGATCCTATAGCAATATGTCTCAATTTACTTAGATGTACTGGGATCAGTTAAGTTTCATATTGTCTCATCTTGTCTCTATAGCTGAACCAGAGGCTAGTGTAGCGTCAACTCCAGAAAAGTTTGACAAATCCCAGTCCGACGCAACCTTCTCCACACCCACGTGTACAGCTGACTTGTATCGCACACTTCGTCTTATCCCAGAAAACAGGTATAACTAGTTGCACAGTGATCTACGGCTCAAGATTGATAAATTATTAAAACCAAAATATTATGTTATAACAGCTATCGTGTGTCCCTGATTGTGTGTAAAATGTGCCTTCCAGCCCAACCAAACCAAAGAGAAGGATTTCATGCGTGCAAGAATCAAACGTCTTTCGTAATGGTGACGTTCCGGTCCAGCACAAACCGTGGAACGACAGAGAAGGCCACAGGAACTACACACCTAATGGGGAAGAAAATAGCTCCATATGAAGCCAACAACTTGAAGTGCACCGGAATGGGAAATGCCAAACACTTGAAGATACAATATAATGATTAAATGGTTATCAATAATGGAAGCCAAAGAAAAGGATCAAGCAAGCCGCTGGTGTTCCGTGTATTGGGTGCTGCGTGACGCGAGAGATCATTTGTCATTTGTTGGTTTCTTTGTTTTTATTAGGTTACTTGTTTTTCACGAGTTCATGAAGAGCGCGTTTGTATTTATTTATTTATTTGTTTGTGACTGTAAATTCTTCTACGTTTTTGCAGCTTAATCTGATCTTATATCTAGCATGTTTCTCTGAGGGCAGTGACACACAAGGTGATTTTTGTTGTTGTTGTTGCGATGTAGATGAACACATGATCAAAACGTTGCTCATGTTGCCTGATCACAAGATGTTGCTTTGCCCTGCTCCTTGGCCACTGTTGCACATCATGTTGCCCTTTGTACCACTGCCTTCTGAGTTATCATGGTGAATTTGTGAATTGGCACAACGTTTTAGTTTGTGTGTGTTAAATGCTGCTGTTGCACTGAACGCAATAAGAAACGTGTTTCTACAAGTTACCATAGAGGTGTGGTTGGTTAACAAACCATGTTGTTTTCATTGCATTGTTACAATAACTACATTTAGTAGGCTAATATGCAACATTATGGGACTCATTAATGGGTGTTGTATGACGTTGCGGTTAAAGGGGAAGAACGGGTGAAAAACGTAACAAACTAGAATGTTTAGCAAAATCCAGATACTTAGGTTAGACCATCAATACGAATATAACTTCCTATCGTTAAGCATTTTTCTTACACCTATTCATGTGATTATCATAGTTGCTTTATATTGATTAGATAGATGTGGATGACTTACAATGAGATGCTGAAACAATGTACTTGAGACAATCTTGCTATACATGTTTGAAACATAAGTTTGAGTGTCGTAGTTTTTTGTGTGTGTGAATTGAAATAGCATCATTGGATAAAAATCGGATTTTTTTCCTCCTCGTTGTATTCTGGTGTTAGAAAGCGTAACACTCCTTCCACACACTTTCTAACCCCTCCCTCCCCTCCACTCAGAGGTCAGAGGTCAGGGTCAGCTGAACAGCACCCCTGGAGCTGGTAGGGATTCCGTCAGTGTGTTGCTCAAGGACCCTTCAGCAGGGCATATGTCCTCTCTCACTATGCCAAACAGATGTATTCATATTGTCTGTACATTACAATGCATTTGTAGACAACTGTAGTCAATGGGGATTTTTCTGATTATCTTTGGATTCAAACAGCCCACTTTTTCACACTGCATATTTGCATTCCTCTGTTGTGAAACAGCTTTTATTTGTGTGGTTTTTTTGTTCTGGGACTCTGGAAATTTAGACTTAACCTTTTTACATCCACTCAAATGATCCTTACATAAATAAATTGCAGATATAATTATAAACCTTTGATGTTACCAACATTAGCCACAACAATATGGTGCAGCAAGTGCTTTAAAAGTAATTTAGGCAGAAGACTCTGTTGCATGAAACTTGTAGCCATCTTGCCTGCTGGCTAACCATCACTGCTAACAAACTATTACAATGAAAGCTTCAATTACCTTTTTTTTCCCAGACACACACATTCATAGCAGAAATGACTTACACAGTTGTGTTCAAGCTCCAGTAATGATCAGCTGCACATCCATCCAGCTTAAAGACTGACCAGCATTTGTTCTTACTGTGTTCAAGTTGTATCAGTAGGCTAAAAGAATATGACTTCTGAGCTCAGGGAAGTAGAGAGAGTCATGTTGTGAGCTTAACAAGTTTATCTTGTAATGCATCACCATAGTTTCATCTAGCTACCAGGCTTGAAAAAACTTTAAGACAACATATTTGGGGATGCTGTTTGAAATTTATTTAAAATTTCATTTAAAACAGAATAATTCAGAATTCTGATCTGACATATAAAATAATATAAATGAACGTGACGCAAGACAATGATATTAAGCACACTGGGTGGTGCAGCTGCAGGCGAGATGGGCTTCTGCTGTTTCCCTCAGGTCCACACTCTTATCATAGATGCCGGTCAGACCCTCGGAACGATTCAGGCTAGAATCTGCAGTGGCGAAGAGAGTAAAGCAATTAGGAACTGTGGATTCTTCCTCCACATTTTCAAGTTGTGTCTCATGAAACTGCTGTGATGCGTTGCAGACTTACCAGCAGGCAGGCAGTGGAAGCCAACGGTGACAGGGGTGGTCTTCACTGGGAAGCAACCAGGCAGGCAACGCAGCACAGGCTCAACTGAGTAGCATTTGGAGTCCTGGCCATGGTCGATCATCTGCTTCTCCAGCATCACGGATTCAAGTCTCATGCGGCATTCTGCAATGGAGGGGTATGGATAAGTACCTTTGAAATTAATTTAGTGCTTCAGATGTTTAGGAGACTTGTTTACCCATGTATGCAGAGATATCATTTTCCCAGCAAAGACCTACCCACCACTGTGTAATTAGAACAGCACATGTAAAACCGTTCATGGACTGGGTGTAGGTTAGGAATATATAGGTATGACTGTAGGTATAACTATTGTGTTATAGCGAGGTGCGATAGAGAGTGGCAAATGGACATTTATTTATCTGAAAATGCCGCGCTCATTACTATTAAGTAGGGTCTTACCAGCGGTGTCGCGGCAGCTCTCGGCTGGGAGAACCCAGGAATGAGCATAGCTGACTGCGTTCTTGGTCAGGCGTCCGTTGGGGGTGCGGTACTCCTGTCTGACTTCCCCATCAGCCCTTCCACAGAGTCCACAGGTCTGTCCCCTCATCCAGTCCACAACTTTAACCTGCATGGCAAGACCAAATGGGACATTAGAATCTATCTAATCATCTATCTATCTATCGAATTTGCTAAAAGTGTAATAAATCTTGGAATGGAATCCAACAAAATCCCTAGATAAATAATAGTCAACTGTTAAACGTGATGATTCCCAGGGGTTAAGGCTTTAAGGATGGAATTGCTCATAATCTATGTTGATTTGTAGTACAGCTACAAAGTTTGGTGTACATTTGCAGTGAATTTATCCTCCCAAAATACTTATTTGAAGAGTAGTCATTTCCATTGCGTTCATATTTTTTAACGATCCATAATTCATTTTCCTTTTACCTTCCACGAGTTCTTATCAAAGTAGACTTCATGAAGGCCATGGCTTGGAGCATAGACAGAGATGCCTTCACCTTTTTGTCTGATCTGGATTTTACCTGGAAGTAAAAAGCAGTGTAATCATTTACTCAGGTCAGTTTAAATAAATCTTCAAGTAAATGTATTTGGCAGGTTTATTTTGTTTTTATCACAAAGTACTTTGACAGTGTTTAATCAGGCCTAAGTGTAAACAAGTAATAAGGATAAAGTCAATTGTTGCTGTGGTGATGAAATAAACTTTTGGTCGTCAGTGCCATAATGTATATTTCGGTATGGTAATACATAACGCTGTTTTACTGCAATACAAAATGCTGAGAGTGGAATTAATTTGTTGAAACCTGTGGGATGCTGGTATGGGAGGTTGTTGATGGGTATTTCCATTCCATTAACCTTTACAATCACATCCGTGTTCTTAGGGTACAGGTCAATATCACTAGAAATGAAAATGTGACATTTTGTTACGGTAACTTGTGCATGAAAAACAAAACAAAACTTGTATTGATTTATTTTAAACGAACACTCACATGTCAGCAATTTTTACATTGATATGGTTTTGTTCAATGTGATCTTTCTTCAACAAAACCATGAATTTCAGTTCTCGGGTGCAATCCTGAGCCAGAACTTGGTAGCAAGACAAGGGCATCTCGTTCTTGTATCTCCTGTTGTTGAATGTGGTCAGTGTGTGTCCGACAAAGCTACATTCAGCTAAGAATAAAGAAAAATTGCTTATTTACTTTAATCCATGATCAAAAATAATCACCAGATGCATTATCTTTAAATAAAAGGATCAGCCATTTGTATTACCTGCATTAGCCTTGGCAAAGAAGTAATGGACTTTGTCAACAAGGTTGTCATCAAAGGGGGTAAGACCAGTGACTTCATCAAGTGGTAGAGAGATGGGAAGACGCAAAGCTAGTTTATACATGGTCTGCTGTAACCAGAATAATTCACAATAATTAGAGAAAATGGTGTAAAAAAATGTAAACAAATACAGCTTCATTTATCCTTGAAGGAAATTTGATCATTCATACCTTTGGTGATTTAAAAATGAAGTCAAAGGTCCTGTCAGATGTTGACACCAGTGTTACTGAAATCTGCTTCTCACTGTTATCGTCCTTTCCTTCAATCAGGCCAGCCAGGAAGTAAGCAGGAATATAGTCATATGCACTGTAAAATAGATTTCATATACATCAGACATTTTTTTATAGTCTATATTACATATGAGTAGGCTACAGATGGTATGTATGAGTCTCCATACATCTTTGCATAGCGTCTAAGGGCACTGGGTAGGTGTTCCCAAGCCAGCCTCAGGCGGGCTGCAGGGTTTGGACCGACCAGACCAGTCTCGGCTGTGATCATGGTGCTGTATTGTTTGCATTCTGCTCCCCAGCCAAACTTGGCCTATTGAGACAAATGTGGTAAGAAGGCAGCTTTAAGGGTCACCTTTTTACGTTATGCCGCAAGAGCTATGATGTAAGCAAGACGGTTACTTACTGTAACTTTGTGCTTGCTAAGCAAAACACCATCAACACAAAAGTTCCAGTTGTCAGCCTCAGCCAACGCAGCAACAAGTATCTGCATTCTGGAAGTAGGCTTGTCCATGAAGGCAATGACTTGGTATCCTTGCATCTTGTGGTCAGTTCTGACAGCACGGAAGATGATTGCAAAGGTGGGAGGAATAGTATTGCCCAGGAATTTGTTCTGTGGAAACAGGCAGTGTTAACTAATATTAAAAAAAACATCTACAAATCACAAGTGAGAAGATGAATTGAAATGGAGAGTTTCACCTGTCTGTAGATGGCCTCGAAGCTTGAAGCGCTGCTTCTGCTCATGGAGACTCTGGCCGCTGAGGTGGCTTGAGAGGTGATAGTCTACAAAATCGTACGAAAATCAAAGGCCACCGTGAGAAACCTGTTGCATAACGTTCAAATTGTAGACTGTATTGTCGTTGTCCAAAGTACCTTAGAAACCTACCTGCTTCTTGTGGTTCTTCTGGAATTTATGGGGGTAATTCACACGCTGTTTGGAACAAATACATTTCGTCAGATTCCACCCTTTATATATTGTGATACGAATAAATTGAACTCCAGCATAATATAATACGTCATGTAATAAGTCAGGTAATAATTATGAAGTGTTACCTTTGAGACACGAGCACTGGAGGAGCTGGAAGAGCTGCTACTGCTGCTGCTACGAAGTCTATTAGCTGGGGCTGTGACACGAGATGAGGAACTAGAGGATGAAGAAGAGCTAGAGCGGGAGCTGCTGGAACGAGAACTGGAAGAAAGAGAACTGCTGGAGCTGGAGGAAGATCTGGTGCTGCTCCTCAGACCAGGAACCAGGATTTTCTTGAGCTTCAACAAGACTGGTCTTCCCTCAACAATTTCCTCTTCACTCAGGTTGATCTGTTTGATGATCTTCTCTGCAGCCTTTGGTCCAACCTGAACCTCAATCTCCAGCCTCTCAATGCCTTCACTTTCAACTGAAAAGGTGTATTATAACGTCATGTTATTAATACTTGCTTCATGCACACTACTTCTACATAGTGCACAATTGATTGTATTCTCAGTACTTGCCTGGTTTCATAGAGACAACAACCGAATGCCTTCCAACCAGTTTGTATAGAGCAGTGTCCCTGATGAAGGCAGCATTCTCAGAGGCAATCGCGACACAACCCTTCAATCCAATGGTAGCACCCTTAGCGCAAAACTTCCTCTCAAAGTGAGCTACTTTAGTCTTTACAATGGACTTCATGTCAGCTGCCACATCAGAGTAAATGATCTCAGAGGATGTTGACTAAGGGGAAGAAGAAGAAAAAAGGAAATGAATGATATGGTGAATGTAGAGACCACTGTTACTATATTAAAAGACGATGTTTAAAACTCACCCAACTACGAGCAACAGAGGAGGCGATCTTTGACGTGAACCTCTCCCTTGAGATGGGTTCCAACATTTTGGCAGGGATAATTGGAGTGATTCTTGCAGCAGCAAGATCCTCAATATTTCTTGCCACAGCAACAGTATCAAAACTTTTGAAGGAATAAAGACTTAGGAATGCAGCTTTTATTTTTTATTTTTTTTACAAATGTTGGAAGTACCAGATGAAATTGAAAGGCTTGAAGTGTATACATGATGATGATAAATGTTAGGCTTACTGCACAGCTGCAAGGTGTTCAGGTGCAGAAACTGGCAGTGCCTCAATCTTGAAGTTGCCTTCGGTAATGTCAAGTCTCACTGCTATTTTGGCTGGCAGAATCGAGTTGACTTTAGCTGTTGCCAGCAAAGCAGCCTGGAGTAGAGCAGTATTTACTCCCATCACAGCAAATGTATGCACAGCAAGACTAGAGGGAGATAACATATATACATGACATTTGATGATATGATACATTTTGTGTTTGCTGTTTTGCACAATTGTAGTGCCAGAGGTCATACCTACCTTGGTTTGATCTCAGTCTCAAGCTTCATGTCTGTTTTCAGTAGGTGAGCAATGTGGAAGGTTTCTGGCAGAGCTGGTGTGGTGGTGGCCTTGACTACCAAAACAGAAATATAAGCATTCTTAGCATGATGATCTTAACCCACTTGGTGCCACAATTAGATATTATAATTTCACCTCTCTGTCTCACCTCTATCCATCAAAATGTTGACCTAAACAATAAAGATTCATGCTGTATCAGAGTCAGGAGTATGTGGCTATTCTCAAGTACTAACCCAGCACCCTTTTTTATTTGGCTTGAAGTCCATGGAAAGTAATACTACTTAGTGGATCACCCCGATTAAATAAAGTGAAGTGAACTAAACTAAATGGGACCTACAACCAGCTGAATTGTGGATGCTCGGTAGGTTGTAATCCGTTACCTTGAACAGTTACAGCAGCCACTGCGGCAGTGTAAAGACTGAGCTCCATGGGCAGACCAGCAGCAGTAGGGAAGATACGCCGTACCTCAGCAGCCAACAAAGACTTCGAATAATGGAAAGACGCACCAGATAGCAGAGTCTTCAGAGCATTTTTCCCATATGCTTGAGCAGAGGGTCCAGTGACAAGCTGCAGGGAAAGGATCTCATTTGTCACAGCTATCATGTCTCACAAAACGGTCATAGGCAATTAAGTTTTCGTTTTTTGAGGTTGAGAGATTGTCATTTGAATCATACCGCAATGGCCTGGTCAATCATGGCTTTGTCAATGTTGGCAAAGGCAATTTCTTGTCCAAAGAATTTGATAAATACAGAGGCCAGAGGCTTGCTGGTCGGCAAAGATCTCCACTCAGACAGCTGTGGAAAGAGGAGAAATCATATAATCCAATTTATCGGTACTGTGTTTCATCATGTGCTTCTGTTCTTCATTGCACTTGCATAAATTACCTGTTGTATTTTTACCTCCAAATAAAAGTGACTATGTCTCATTGCTTACAGCTTTAATGACGCGCCTCATCTTGGTGATTCTGTCCACATTCTCAATAACAGCAGGGTTTTTCATAAGAACCTCCTGGAGACCCTCAGTTCTTACTCCAACCTAAGAAAAGGTCAATATGTTAAAATCATTGCACTTTTGGATGACTGATTTGTGAATATCTTAGAGGGTTGATATTATTATGTATTTATTTTACCTCAAGAACATCAGCAGCAGCCCCAGCAAAGTAGGCACTAGATTTAGCCAGAATAGATCTGGGCAAAATGGTGGCAGCATCATTGATGTAGAAAGTGCTGGCAGCAGCACCAAGCATCAAGGGATCTTTATGAGGTTTTTAATGAGGTACAGTTAGTTGATGCTACGGCAAAAATCTAACTTGAGCAAAACTCCATATGTTACCCTTACTGTTATAGATATCCATGTGGATGGCTTTGCTGAAACGATAGCTCAGTCTGTCCAGTTTGGGTCTCAACATTTTGACAGCAACGTTGCAAGCTGCAGCACTGTAATGAGAACATAACGAGTAAATAATCAGTTCATTGAGATACACTTGATGTATGGGGGGTCAGAGAGTGTTCTTACACTGAAGCGTGGATAGCCGCAGTGCTCCTGGTCAGAGACTTCATGTGAGAATAAGTGAAGCTGGCCACCTGTAGATTCTCCTCTGTCTTCAGAATATTAGCTAGAGTAGTCACCAGACCCACCGGAGGCCTCGTCTCAAACAGCACAATGCAAGCGAGCATACGGAGCTCTGGGTGAAGAGCCTTGTCCATGAACAGTTGAACAGCCATTTCCTGGATCTAAATTACAAGAGAAAATACCGTTGATATGAAGTAATCCGTCAATGTTGGCATAGATTATAATATCCTTTGGTATCGAAAATCCACAGACCATTCTGGGCTCCCTCTTTGCGATGTTCCTCATGGCCAGGATTGCATCGGCATGAACTCTCACAGGCAGAGATGCGCCTGCAGTGCCGTATATGGGCAGGACCTTTGTGATAGGCTTAAGACTGAGAGGATGGCCAGCGTTACCCAGAACTTTCAGAAGCATGATGATGTCCTCAATCGCACCCTTAGCAACGGCCTCCGCCATAAGATCGTGCATGGGCTGTAGGGGGAAATTAGCCATCAAGATGTCTTTTCTTAAACAGATAATGTGCAAAAGAGTTTTACGCAATATGGAAAACAATAAATGAAAAATGAAAAATGCACCTTTATAAGTTCAGCAGGGCAGGTAACCTTCTCAACACAGTGTTTGGCAACCATGGTACCATAGCCAAGCATGACAATTTTACGCAGAATGGGGTTTTCCACTATTTTGTAGTTGAGTGCCAGGGCCTGGAACAGTACCAAAAAAAACACCTGATTGTTTCATACCATTTGTAATCTTACAACTGGCAAGTAACATGCTAGCTTCAGGATTTACCCACCTGAACAAGCTTGATGGCTTCCAAGTCAGCTGTCACCATGTGCATAGATGCCACCAAAGCCTGCATTGTTTCAGCTAAAGTCAAGTCATCAGCCAGGAACTTCTCATTGATGAATCTCAGAGCAACTGGGGTTCCAATGGCAGGGATGGCATCCAAAATCCAGTGTCTGAGAAATTAAAAGGGAGTCAATTAAACTTGTATGCAATTTTGACATCATTCTCAAACGTTCAAACACTGTAAATCACCTGAAGGCAGGTCTTCTCTTGTATTGACTCCAGATCATTTCAATATCTTCATGGTGGGCCATACGGAGGAGCTGAATGAGCTCCACAAACTTCAGAGGGGCATCTTCATGGACCTTCTCCATGTTGTAGGTAACCAGATGATTCAGAATCTCCACAATCTACGGACAGAAGACATTACGTTTGCTGAATATTGTAGTCATTCAGAAATGTTCACGCGTGACTTTATTGATTGTTTAAAGAAATCTGAAACAATACCTGAGCCTGTGCGTTGTTGATCTTAATGAGCTGAATAGGTGTCTGAAGAAGCTCAGAGCCAAACTCATACTTAAGGGATCCGCGGTGAAGATACTCGGCCTCGATGGGCATCACTGGGGTCTTTTGAATCTCAAGGAAGACCAAGGATTGTCTTGAAAATAACGGAACAAACAATTAATCTGTGACTTCATAAAATCTTAGCACTGCCAGCATCTATCAACATACTTGGTCTCCATCTGAGCAGCACCGTTCATCTCATTGAATGGTGAGAACTGAATCACTTCATTAACAGCCGCCTCCAAGATTATAACACCAGCAGCAACTGGCTTCAAGATGTAGCTGTATGCTGTAGCCCCCCTTAGGTTCTTTGAATCCTGTGAAGATAAGCCACATAGTTGCTTTATCGTGTGGCACGTATACTTTCATGTTTATGTTGAGGAAACCAAATTCATTTGAATTTACCTGCTGGCACTTAACACATTTCTCAGTGTACGCCAAACCAATATCCATAATGATCTTCTCTTGGCAGTGGTTCAGATCCCTGGTCTTTGACAGAAGGATGCGTTCAGCCTTTTCGTCTTCAGTGATGGCATAGAGAGTCTTGCACACACCCTGAGCCCCAGCCTAGGAAACATAAGAGGAAGCTTACTGGGGAGCTCCAACTTTGTGTTACGGATTCGTAATCAGCTGTGAGGGGTTTTGGCTAACCTCCTGCAACTCATAGACATTCTGTGTCTTCTTGATGTTGAGCTGAAGGACATTCAGGATACCTCTGTAGATATTCAACACCATTGATGAGACTCCTTCAGGTGCGAACATCTTTCCCACAATACCATTATCATACTCAAACTTGATGGGAGTCGTGAGCTGAGCAGCCAGGGCTGAAGTGAGCTTGGTGGCTGGGATGAAAGGATCCTTTGGCCAAACACCACTGTACTCATAGAGCTCAGGTTCCGTAAGCTAGAGTGTAAAAACGACAATGCAGTTTAATGCAGAGCAATTTGCATGTAGACATTTCGAGTGTTGTTCGAATATGATGTTTCACCTTTACCTTAAGCATGTAGGTATTGTGGGCAAAGGCACTGATGAGAACCTTACTGGTGACTTTTAACCCAGCCCTCGCCAAACCCTCCTCAGGCAGACCGGCCATGAGCAGTGCCTCATACTTGTACACATAGGTCTTACTGGCAGCAAAATTGGGAGCTGTGAGAACAATTTAATTCAGTGAGAACTCAGAATATCGTTCAAGGGATTTATTACATCATATTGATATACTACAGTGTTGCACTTACCAAAGTTAAGATGCTGACCAGCTGAAATGACAAAGAAATGAATTGTCCAGCATATAAATGGTCAAACTGTTAAATCTAAATTGACATCTTCAATTCAATTGGTAATTAAGTAAGTTATCATACAGGAGACCCCTGTGCATAGAATACAATTAGAATACAGTTAATTAAATTGCAACAGCTACTTGATTCTAAAATGCATTCTAAATGATGCTTGGGTGCTAAACATGATCTAACATCAAGATATTCATCCAAAATTATCATTCCCAATGCAGCATTGGAAGACCAGGGGCCAGATATTAAATCTAAAATAACAGTCTTAAATAATGATCTAGTCTAATGAATCAACGGTGTGTCTCTAAAAGTGAAACACCTTCACTCACAGGGAAATCATACTCACCAACAAGGGCCAGAGTCAGGGCGAGCACAACCACTCTCATGGCTGATGGGGTTGTGATCTTCTCCAGTCACAAGCAACCTTTTAAAGGGAACTTTCTGCTGACGAAGCAGAAAGTCAAGTCAAGTCAACCCTGACAAATGCCATGGAGAAAGCTGATTGGATAGATTGCTATTTCACCTTTCTGATTTGAACAAGCTTTGGTTGTTTTGGGCTGGGGAGGGTGTGAGTCAATGCATAGAAGGTTAGGGCCACCTGACTTGTTCTGCTCAAAGTCAGTGTTAACTATCAATGTCAGATTGTTGGCTGTGTGTCTCACAATCCATTGTACAATAATATATTAAAATAAAATCTTGTACTTGTGCTACACCAATCCTCACCTTAGTTAACTGGCAGTTGTATATATCATATATTTGTTATTCTATTATGTATCATTGGACAAATTAAAGAAGACAAATAAGATATTGTTTCTCCAAAACAATCCACTTTTCAGGTTGAATAACAACCTTTTTTTCCAAATTCGCTATTGTCCATTTTGACTTTTAACAAAAGTGTTGTATGATTTTCATGGGTGCCGGGGGTCATAAGACCTAAATCTTTAATTCAAGCAAAAAGAAGAAATACATTTTTTTTTAAATTAATTTTAGTTAGTTAGTACTTAGTTAGTACTACACTATAGGTGTTTGCTTGGTTGTTTTTGTCCTGCTATATTTATCATAATTCTATAATAGTATTTTTGTAAGCAACATTTTAGAGCCCATGGAAGTATGTGGCATCTTTCCATCATATTGTTGAAATGGAGTTTCAAAGTTCAAATAACAGGGCACAATGACTATGACTGTTTGCTCACTTTATCTCTATTTATATGGTCGGGGTGACCATTGTTGACATGACATTTCAGCATGTCTGTTCTTGACAGTGTTTCGAACTTGAAATGGAAGGGACCATTATGCACAGAAAGAAAGGCTTCCAAGTTTTGTTTTGGAATCTTGTGGTGAAAAATGCTACACCTTACAACAACAACAACCTGTGACCCACCATTTTGATTTAATAGCATTCAGCAAAAATGTAACAATTTCTCAATACTAAGAGAACACAATTATATATTTATGGAAGTTTTGCTGTGGATCCATAATAATTCTTCTCATAAAGAAGAAGATACATTTTCTGTTTTTAATTGAAGTCAGTTTACAGCTAATTAAAGTGAACATAGTAGAAACTGGAGGTCTGGAGTGGCCCTACCACAATTAGTTTGGGCCAGCCAATTACAGTGAAAGTCCCCTGAGTCCTGACTCCCTGACTCCCTGACTCCCTGACTCCCTGACTCCCTGACTCCCTGACTCCTGACTCCTGACTCCCTGACTCCTGACTCCCTGACTCCTGACTCCCTGACTCTGACTCCCTGACTCCTGACTCCCTGACTCCCTGACTCCTGACTCCCTGACTCCCTGACTCCCTGACTCCTGACTCCCTGACTCTCTGACTCCCTGACTCCCTGACTCCCTGACTCCTGACTCCCTGACTCTCTGACTCCCTGACTCCCTGACTCCCTGACTCCTGACTCCTGACTCCCTGACTCCCTGACTCCCTGACTCCCTGACTCCCTGACTCCTGACTCCCTGACTC